>VZRL01007676.1:1045561-1097778 GCA_013397895.1 Origma solitaria | reverse complement strand
TTTTTTTTTTTTTTTTAACAGGTAATGCAGGTTGGTTTTGGTACCTTTTCCCACCTCTTTTCCTTCCAATTGAAAATGCAGTTTGGGAAGTCAAGTTTTGTCTAGATGTTTAATTTTTCCATCGAGAGGATCCACCTTTCCTTGTCTGCTTTGCCCAGAAGGCATGTGTTGGCTCTGCTGGGCAAGAACTGCCGTGCTGCAAGGCTCTGGTGAAATGCCACTTCCCAAGAGAAACAAGTGAATTCAGCAATATCCTTCCCAGTAGGCAACTGGCAAGCCAGGGGAAATAAAATTTCACTGATCTGAAAAAGATTCATTTCTGGAAAATGTTGCCCATGAAACTTTCTGATGTGCACCTTTTTTACTTTTTCTTGACTGGGAATAAATTACTCCCACCCTCTTTGGAAATGCAAGGGTTTTGTCAGAAAAAGTTTTCTGTATGGTGTTATTTTTTTTCCCTCCTTATTTTTTCTTCCACATCCTCATTCTTTCACTGTCTGTCAAAGTAATTTCTGAGGGTGTTACAGCAGGGTAAGAAAGGTCAGCCAAGATCAATTTTATATTAACAAATCATGTTTAAAATGTGTGGAATGGAGATCTCATCACAAAATTGGTTTCTTGTGGCATTCACATGGTAATCGACATATTTTTATCCGTCACTTAAGTAATTAAAGAAGTTAAGGAGCAGTGAAAAATTTTACATTGAATTTGAAAATTTATATTAAATCTAATACATGCTGGAAATTTCTGTTATTTCTGCTATTTTTTTTTGCAGCCAGTGCAAGGTTTTGACTATGCCAAGCAGCACCTGGGTCAGCAGGGGGCAGAGGATGAGGTTTTACCTGTGACTCAGGAGACTGTCATTCTCCCGCTGCCAGTGAGAGATGCTCCTGCCTCCCAGGAGAGGGAAACTACCCAGGATGGGAGCACCATCAAAACTGCCCAGTCCAACGAAACCAGGAAAAGGTACGGGCTGGCCTCTGGGATCTTGCCACAGAGGGCTGCAATGGGATTTGTGCTGCTGGTTTGGCACCCAGGCTCTGTGTGTGGCAGATGGCTCCTCCGTGACATGTCCTTGGCACAACGCTGGGCTGTGCTCGATGTGTAAGATTGCTGCAAAATATGAGAGAAAACCAAGGGAACTCTTTGCAGAGGAGGTGAAATGGCTTTTATGTGCATGCTGGTGTTGGATGAGAGATGAACCCAAATGAAACCCAGGACCTGTAGCATGGACATTGATAATTCCTCATGGAAACAAAAGGCAGGTCCTTAGCCACTGTAAATTGCTGTAACTCCACTGGCAGGCTCTGTCACTCCAGAATTGGACCCAGTGCCTTCACTAGTTTTTTTAGGAAAAAACTAAACACCCACTAAATTATGGGAGACCTCTAGATCCAAAGCATCTAGAGCAGGACAAAACTTCTGAAGTGTAAGAATAGACTAGATAATGTCATTGTCTAGGATAAGGGGTCCCAGGTTTGTGCTCTCTTCATATGAAACCTCTAGCGTTGTAGGATCACGGATTCAAGGTTCCCAGGAAGCTATCTGGCACCTCTTCTCTGCTGCAGGGTCAAACACCCCCTAACTCAAATTTATCTACCTTATTTTAAAGTCTTCCACTGGTGGGATGATCACAGCCTCCCCCAGCAATCTGTTCTCTCCCGCTTTTCCCGTCAGGAAGTTTTACCTTGTATCTACCCTCAACTATCAACATAATAGCTGAATAGAAGGTTATTATTTCTTGTCTTGGTCCTTGCAGGCGAAGCAAGCAGATTATCCCTTTCTCCTAGCTGTTTTGCACGCTTTGAGGCCGTTTTTTCCTTGACCTGCTCTCCTTGGCGTTAAATTAGAGTGGAGCTGAGGGATGGTACTGAAAGCGAAGAGAGGAAAATAAACCTGTTAGGTAAACAGCCTGAAGAGAGGCAGCAGTTGTTGTGTAGCTCACAGGCATTACACAGCCCTTGCCTCTTGAAGGGATTTGATAACGTACAAGAAAAGCATCTGACTAGTGCAGAGAAATTCTAGAGAAAACCAAGCTTTCATGGCTGAGTCACCTCATCTTGTACAGAATTTCTCCCTCTGGAATGACGGGAAAGCTTGGGAAACTCAGCCGTGGTGCTGCACACTGTGACAGGGACACATTGCTGCTGCTGGGCCGGGCAAGTCTTTGTTGGAATTGTTCTTTAAAATGTTTTGAAGCCTCTCCAAAGCCATGTGTAAATACACATAAAAAAAGTAAACCAGCCCCCTTAATTAATCCTCTAAGCAAAGTGATTAAGCACTTCCCTCAATCCTTCGAGTGAGCACAGAAATTCTCCCACTTAATCTGCACCGTTTTAAACAAGTGCTGATAAGCAAACTTGGTCCAGGAAAGTTATTCTCATTATAAAATGTGTTGAACCTTGAACTTGGTGCCCTTCTAAGCAAATAACTAAGAGTTAGTTTTCCCTCCTTCAGGGTGATTACTTGAGTAAGTGAGAACGTGTAGAATTTCAGTATTTTTCATTCCCAGGGGCAATGTCTGGAAATGGAATTTAATGGTTGCTGAAGATGAAGAAATATTTCTTGACCTTTATGTATTTGCTCTTTCATTCAGGGTACTTTACAGCCTGGAAAGGTCAATTTAAACCAGACAGCCATGAAGTGGCTGTTAACTGATCAGAACATCTCCTCTGCTGTCACCACTGAAGGAAACTTCTCAGTTAATAATATGAGGGCCTCTTAAAAGAGATGAATATTTAGATTGGTCAGCACAGAAATCATTGGCAAGATACCCATGCTCACTTCTTTTCTGTGTTCCCAAGTTGAGCAGATTTTCTTCAGGTGCTGGTCTGCCCCTGGATGAATTTTTTTGCAGGGCTTGGATTATTCATTTAACAGTGACAGACAGGTTTATAGGGGAGCAATCCTGCTTCTCGAGAATACTTATTTTCAATAGAATTTCTCAAGGAAACTCTCAGGCTGGGCTGATGCTGAGTTCTCCTAGAGCTCTGTAGCTGGAAAGAGCCTGTCTCAAATTATACATATTTCCACCGTGGCTATCTTCAAAAGGGAATCCTCAAGAATTGCTTTTCTCATATTTGTCCCTTTCTGTTGTGACCACAGTAAATGCTTTCTACTTACACCAGAGCAGGGTGGCCAGAACTGGAGGTAAATGAATGTTTCAAGCTGATGATACAGTATTGGCAATGATTTGCAGGATGGTTTTGACAGTTGCTTTGTTTTAGTACCATTTTCTGGCTATAAAACCATTGTGACAGCAATAGAATTTGATTTGATTCTTTTTCTCTGTAAATGGAAGTCTCTGTGACTAGGTCCATTTTTTTTCTCTAATGTAACCTCTCTACATCACCCTGTCACTGGCCGTGACAGTTCAGTGGTGGATTGCAGACAGGTTTGTGAATAACTACACAGGCCCTGTGGAGAGCTTTCACTCCCTTTGTGGCAAGTTTCACGTGGAGAAAAGAAAAAGTGACTGTGTCTGGATGCGGACTAGCACCAAATGTATTATTTTCTACTTTGGCCTTCTTTTCCCCCCTTCTGCATTAGGATTTGAGTAACTTGTGCCACCCAAAAAGCAGAGAAGCTGTGGCGGGAGCTTGCTCCCAGAGCACATGGCTCATTTCTGTCCCTGCTTCTCGCTGGGACCGAAATCACAGTGGCTCTGTGCTTCCCTCCCTCCTCACCCTGGGCAGGGACTGGTTTCAGGACAAGGATAAGCTGATTAAAACAAGCCTTTTCTTAGGAGTTTCAGCCAAGAATGGTGCCAGTCAAACCAGGTTATGTGCCAAAAGGAGAATTTTTATCGTGCTGTGTGCACATACATGCAAAGCGAGTGAGTGAATTTTGCATTGTGGCTGACAACAGCTGACTGCAAATGCAGGCTAAATAATAAAAGAATTGGTTTAGCCATACATCCAAAGACAAAGGTCTACTTCATTTTGGCTGGGTTAATGACACTGAATTGACAACGGGGCTTTCTGTGCTTTCTGGTGGCGCTTTTGTCATTGTGGGGCTTGTGCATGGGGAGCAGTTGCATTCCAAGGCTCCAAGATGCCCATCAGCCCTGACCTAACCGAGAAAGTCGTGCTCACCTCCCCTCACTCTGCTCCTACCTTTGCTGTGTGCTGTTTACGTTCTGTCTCCTTTTGGTACAAAATCGGACTTGATAACTCAGTGATGTAAAGTGTGCAAATGAAATAACCTTGAAATGAGGTTCAGAAGGAAGAACTCACGTCCTCCCTTGTTGCTATTGTTACTTGCAGCCGGTCCCCGAGCCAGAACGGCTCCATCCTCAGCAATGGGTCCGGAAAGCCCAGCTCGGGCCGGAGCTCCCTGCAGAAAGTGATGGCGCCGCAAAAAGTGGCCAAAGACGAAGGAAGGAAAAGGAACGGTGAGAAGCTTTTGTTGGTGGTCACTGCTGCTTGTGGTCTCTCCCACAGCCGTACCCAGGCACTGGAGACGTTGAAACCAATTCCTTGTACCCTCAGCAGTCCTTGGGTGTTTAGTGGGTGTAGCTGATCTGTTGGGTTTTGTCCTTCCCCTTGACTGCCATAACTGTTTATCCAGATCCATCGAACATTGTGGTGTCTCCTCTTTGTGTGGGCCTTTGCAAGCTTGCTTTCTTTTTTGGTTTTTCCCCATTTTCTTGAAATGCCAGTAAACTAGTGAAGATGTGATGCTGCTTAGTAGGTGGACAGGGTTTACAGCTTTTTTTGTTGTGTAGATCCCTGAGATATTAATTTCCTCTGCTGCTGCTGCTAAGCTGGCCCAGATCTGATGAAGATGAATTAATTAGATAAAAATTAATTTGAGAAAGTGTGAAACATCCAGTGCTTTATCTCTCGTCACATCCTTGGCACACCTGCTTGTCATTAACACTTACTGACAGCTTTTCCTGATGCGCTTGGGATGTCACGCTGGATGTTTCTTACAAGACCTTGGCTGATGTTGGTGACCTTGTGGCTCGAGATGGATCAGGAACATCTGATGAGAGTAGTACCAAATCCCCTTTTCTTCCTTGCTTTTCTTCTCTCTGATTATTTTTCCTGAGTTACAGCTTTGCTCCCAGGGTTATGTTTTCCTTATGAACACAAAACAGTGGCTAACAGGTTCTAAGTTTCCAAGGGGTTAATTATTTTTTCACTGTATCAAATGTGGCTCACTTTACAAGACAATGTTTATGTTTTCCAGAGTTAAACGTTGTAAATTTATGCTGTCTCTTTTCTTACCCACCCAGGAAGGGCAATATTCAAAACCAGTGCCAGGTGCTGTTTACGAGTGTAGGCAAAATAACTTAGTGAAGGTATTTTTTGTTTTGTTGGGCTCTCCATCTTCAAAGAAAATTGATAAGAAGTCAGATTTTTTTGGTTTTTTTTTTAAAAATGAATTGACAAGCACCTAGCATCCTTTTTTCTGATCTGGACTGCAGAGCTTTTCTAGAACATACACATGCTACTTAAATAAACCTCTGAATGTAGCATAGGGAAATAGTGACACTTTATTTTAAATCTTAATTTCATTAGATTTTAGGAGGAACCTGTGCATGAGACACCTCATCTGCAGAGTTGTAGAAACTTCATCTCCATCTGGAGGGATTCTCTTCACTCCACTGCCATGGCCCTAAAAAGGGTCGCCTGGTCATCTGGCACAGATGTGGAAGGGAATAAACACCTTGTTCCCTGGTAAAGGACTTTTTAGCTGTAGGCACATCTTTTAAGATATGTTTAGGACAGTTTCCTCAAACAACCCTTTCAGAACAGCTTCTGAGAAAGAGGACGTGGTTATGGGAGAAGAAACTACCTCCCCTATCAGAATTATGGAGCTGACTTTTGAGTCTGGCAATCCCAAATGCCTATTGAAGTCAAAATTAAAAAACCCAAAAACTCAAGGCACCCGTTCCTTTCTCATCACAGAGCCTGCACTCTGCTCCCCCGTGCTGTGATTACGCGCACTGCTGTCACCCCTGACAGTTTGTTCTTTCTGCAGGGTTTTTTACCTTTATCCAGTGTGATTAGCACCCCCAGAAGGTGGTCCCTGTTTTCCTTCCAGTTGAAGAAAAAAGCTACTTTTCTCCCAGCTGTTTGCCCGAGGCTGCTCCAGCTCCCCAGCCTGGCTGTCGCCTGGTGGCTCTCCCGCTCACGCCGGCAAAACCAGCAGCAGATTTTCTTCTTTGAGAAGCAGCATCTTCAAACTGGAATGAATCCCTTGATGGTCACATGTTGGATTTGGGGACTCCAAGTCAGAATGGCTCATTAGTTGCCATAGTTACTGACCAATTTTAGATTCTATTTCTTGCTGACATTTAGTTACAGGGAGAAATGACAGCGCTGGATGTTACCTCAGTGCATAAATTCTGTGTGGCTTGTATCAAAATTGACTCCAAATGGAGTGTGTCAGGGCTGTGAGTGAGCAATGTGAAACCAGCGCAGACTGACAGGATTGGCTCCAGGACCTGATGCTTTGGAGGATCAGCAGAACTCTCCAGCCGATCATTATTTCTACAGAAAACACAAAATATCTACTTGAATCAGAGTTATCTTATAAGCTTTTATGAGATAACTTCATAGTTTTTCTTGAAGAATACTTTTTAGTATATTAATAGAAAGTTTCCTTTCTAAAAGTTGATGAGTTGTACTTCCATTTACTTTAGGCACTTAAAAAAAATTATAACCTTTTAAAAAAAGTGCCCAGTTATGTATCTTAGAGGACTGTACTTGGAATGAATCAGCCCACAGAGGTACTGGCAATTTCTGAGATGGGTTTGTAAGGGAGAGTGGGAGAGAAGGACAGGATATTTCACCAGTTTCAGTATTTTCAGCAGTTCCACCTATCATTTTGTCAGGCCAAACATCCTTCAGGGAGAAGCAAATGGCTGAACCCACTCAGACCTGAAGAACTAAAGCAGCCTACAGTACAACCTTTCCTTTTGCCAGCTCCTCACTAAATGAAGCCAATGAAATTTATATCGGTCGTTTTTCCAACCTTTTAAGTGCTTGATCTTGCGACCTTCCCATTAACATCTTTGGAAGAGTGTGATTGCTTGTTTCTTGTTTTTAGAGAAAAACAAAAGTTTTGATTTGCTATCAATCCCTAATGAAGCAGATGGCTCCCCAACTTTTGGGCTAAGAGCTAGTGTAGTCGAGCTCAGATTTATGCTTGAACCTCATCATCACAGAAAGACACATGTCACAGGTGGAGGTGTACGAACAGCGTTCCCAAAGAGTCAAACTTCTTTGTGTAAGAAACCTTCCCCAGCTGGACCAACTTCTCATTTTCCAATCATTTGGACATTGTCTTGGAAAACAGATCAAACTTTTCAGAAGTCATTCAGTCAAGGGCCTCACTCCTTTTTAAAATATCTGTCTTATTTCCTTCGTCCAGGAAAAAGCTGTCTGCAGGAGCGAAGTAGCAGGGGGAAAATCTTGTCTGTATTACTGGCTTAGCTAAAATCAAAGGGATTTTTGGATGTAACTCAGCCAAGCTATGATACACTGCCTCCTTTATTCTACAGAAGCGTGGGCCACTAGTTTTCACTCTGTCTGATGTGGCAGCTCAGCACCAGAGCCTGTTTTTCTGAATAACTCAAAATAAAATGAAATATGGCAACAGCAATGTAATCCAGTGGAAGGATGTAGCAGCTCGGCCACAGAGTGAGCTGGGGGATCTGGTGGATCTGATGGATCCCAACAAACATCCAGCACCCTTCTTCTGCCTTTTCTGTGCTGGGTGAAAGACAAGACAGAGTGGAAAGGGCTGCTTGCATCCAGAGGGTCATGGCCAGCTGGGACAGATCTGTGGAGGTAAGATCGAGCCAGAAAGGAGCCCTGGCTGAGCACTGGAGCACATGTGCATGTTTGAAATGAGATGATTCCGTGGGTTCATGCTGCCTGGGTCTCTGAAAAGCTAGGAAATCAGAGTGATGGGAAGAATTCCTGGTGTAGAGAAAGGACCCTCCTCTTTTCATCCTGAAGCATTAGCTTCATTTGCCCAAGAATGGGTGTGAAGTACGGATTTGATATTACTCTTCACCCCTCACAGTAAACTCCCAGGCTTTTTGGAGTAATTTGCTACATTTAACCACAGGGGGATAAAAACCCCAAGAATAAACAAAATCCAGCTTTTTAGTTGAAATCCTGTGCATTGGCACCAGTTGCTATTGAACCTCCCAGAAGCTTTATACATTGATTCCCTTTATTTTCTCCCAAGATTTCAGCTTGTGTGGCACAGACTAATTCTTCCCCATACTGTTTCCATTTCTTCCACCGCCCTCTTTTTTTGTTGCTTATTTTCTTCAAATATTGAGAGCACTGTGATCCTGCCAGCATCCTTCTGGTGACTGTGAACCGTTTTTTTCCTTCAGACTTACTTAATACCACTTTTTTTTTTTTTTTTTTTTTTTTTTTTTAACCGTGTCTTTTTGGTTGCTT
Organism: Origma solitaria; assembly: GCA_013397895.1. Lineage (NCBI taxonomy): Eukaryota > Metazoa > Chordata > Aves > Passeriformes > Acanthizidae > Origma > Origma solitaria. The sequence goes on along the minus strand of VZRL01007676.1, from coordinate 1,089,349 downwards.
TTCTCATGGCAAGAAAATACTGCACGCCGTGTTGTGCCTGTTGCAGCAGATCTCTGAAGGATCCTGGACCTGCAAGTGGTCACGCAATTAAATATTTCTTCATTCTCATTTGCCTTCCCCACTGGACGACCTTTACTCTGCCACTAATTGAGTCTGACAGGAGTTTTCATCCAAGCAATAGTGTAAAGTGCATGTAGATGTTCATGCCATCAGATCCAGTGGCAGCCTGGATGGCTGAGGTTTTTCACTAATATGTCAGCCCTGAAGAAGACAAATGTACAGTTTCATTGTGCAAACGGAAAACTATTTCTCCAAAGGTTTTTAAAACTCCTAGGGCACCACTTTCTTAAAGAATTGGCTTCAGTAGTAGGCTCTCATGCCTTCCCTACCTTTTGTATGCTTATCACCCTTGTCAGTTAAATAATTTTCTTTTAATTAGTGAACATACCTACTTATTACAATAGTGTCAGCTAAGAAAAGGGGTTGATGGATTCCCTGCAAACATTATGGAATACGTGCTCTCTTTTTGAAAGACTTTGATGCTTAGAAAGATGAGGTAGATGTGGCTGGAGGAGAAGGCATCACCACCGAGAGAGATCCTTGCTCCTGATTGTAAGGACAGGAAACCTTCATAGAAAGAGAACAAACCGAGCAGCTAAGGGAGAAATAGACACCCTGTGCACACAATTTCATAGGAAACCTGCAAGCATGAGTTTAGAGATCTCAAATGACCTGCTCAGGTGGCTCCTGCTTCAGGGTCCCAGGCAAACCCAGGACTGCAACACCTCAGGCACATCATCGTGCTTTTACCCTAAGGAAATACTGTCCAGGAGAAATCACGAGCTGCTTCCACAAGTCTGTAAGCTGTCTGCTTCCGAAAATACAATATTTGTGCTGTTTGTGTGAGGTTTAGGGTTGCAGTCTCAGAGCTGTGTGTATTTTTGAAAGAGGGTGTGTGTGTGTACACAAATGTTTTCTGTTACATTGCAGTGTCTCACAGGGAGGTACTTCTGTCCTGAGTAGATTCAGATACTAATATTAGAAAACTTGTATCTTACTTGTAGGTCTATAAACTCCTTCAGAAACAGATGGTTTTTTATTGCTAAGGGCTCATGTTAGTACCTTTCTGCAGATAGTCATCTGACCAATGGAATGACTTGGATGATATAGAAAAATGTCTCTTTTTTTTATAAACATAGAGATTTTCTCTAAAAGGGAAATTGGTTCCCCATTATTAAATCACATTCAGGAGTCAGGATTTCTGTTTGGAATACTGATACCTGAGGTTTTTCCTAAGGTGCTATTTTAGATATGTGACGTTGCTCTTTGTCAAACTGTGGGCATATTCTGTAGGTATGGTCACAATGTTTGCCTTCACTTCATGTAAAATAAATCTTCAAGGATGTTATCACTTCATTGAGTGATATAAGAAAAGGCAGAGCATGTTCACCAGCTTGATAGTACTTCTCAAATTTTGGCTTTATGTGTTTTTCTCTATTGATGTAATTCTCTTTCTGAGGCCTTCCAAAATCTTTCGCATGGTTGCTTCTGAGCAGGACAGCACAAATCTTTGTTGCAGGCGTTTGACTGGAAGGTGACCTGATTCACAGGCAACTTAAATGTCCTTAATTTTATTTTTTTTTTTAATGAGTAAGTATTTCAGTCCTGTTTTTCCCCATTCCAGCATATTTTGATGGAGGAGAGGGGAGGAAAGACAAAGTAGAGGAAAAGAGAGAGAAGAAATCTTCTGTCGCCCTCACTGCAATCTTTGGCTGACAAAAGCACAACTTTTTTTTTTTCCCCTCTAGATTATTTACTAGATAAAACCAGAACACTTCACCTGTGTAATTGTTTTTTGATGGTTCGGAGCTACAGTTCCACAGCCCCTTTTCCACGGGACCCGCTGGTCACGAGTGGGTAGCACCACCTGCTGGCATTGCCGGCTGGAAGGAGCGCAGATCCGCAGGGAAATGTGGGGACAGCATCCCTGGGGCAGCGTGCAGGGAGCAGATCTGTGCCCTGACAGCTGCAGGGCTCTGGATATGCGGCCCCAGGGCTGCTCCTGCTCCCCAAGAGCTCAGTGCCGCTCTGCTCTGAGCTGCAATTGCCACTCGACACCAATAAATGATGGCTCTGGGTAGATCTTCCTGTGCTGCCGTCACAGAAAGGTTAGGAGGAGTAATTTGATCTCGGTGGATCATGTGGCATGAGATGTCTCGCCGGAGATATTTCAGAGATGGGAAATGGCTGTTAAACAGTGATTTAGTCGCATTTTGCCCTTTTCTGCTGCTGAGCTTCTAAGTCTCACTCTGTGCTCACGCAGCGCAGGGGTGAGTGGAAACACTCCACAATAATGCTGGAATGCATCTGTTTGAAAACAGAAATTGAAAACACCACTTTTAAACCATGTTGCTAACTCTATTGTGAGTGACTATGAAGATTATGTGGGCAGTTTTCTGAAGTTTGCCATGCTGGCCAATCGATGGGCGAACTGGTCCAGAGCAGGGATGCACGGCAGAAACAAACACTCCAGGACTCCTCCCACGCTTCTCTGAACTTCTTTTGGTTTGGTTTTCAAAGTTTGGAGGTTGTTGTGGCTCAGTCATGTCATAAATGGTTGCTGTAAATTCTCTCTGGGAGAGATGGATAGGAGCAAATAATGAAATTCCCAATGCTTGCTGCGGTTCACTGCCAATAGAGATGATAACAGTGTGCCAGTGACTGCAGATCACAGGCTCTCCTTATCACCTGCCAGTGAAAAAGGGGAAATGGGAAAAACCTACTTCAAACCCACGACACCTACTTTGAGATTATAAACGCTAGTTAATGAGCAAAACGCTCAGATAAGGTGGAATAAAATTCCAATTTCTAGTCCCGTTTGGCTCTCATTTCCATTCTGGCAGCACTGCAGTAGGTGCAGGAGATGTGCTCACTGTTGACAGGGCTGATGCTGCAGGTGCTCTGTGGTGTTAGTGCTCCACATCAAAATTAGCTGTCATCTGTGATTTCTGATTCTCTTTACCCTTAATTTTTATTTCCTTTAATGAGTCCTAGAGGAATTCTGTGTCATTAAGAAAAACTCTTGGTTTCTGGTCCTGAAATGAGGTCTGGGGGGACACCCCATGTATCTGCAGCTAGCTGTGGGTACTGGGTTTCAAAATTCCACCAGGGAAGGGCATCCATGCCTCACTGTTATGCTCAGTGTGACGTGATTGCCTCCCTGCTCACGTGTGGTCTGTGCCAGGCGAGGATCCCCTCGTCCTGTGCCCTGCTGCTGTGGTGTCCTGGTGGTCCCTGGCAGCCCTGGTGGTCCCTGGAAGTCCATGGCAGTCTCTGGCAGTCCTGGTGGCCCCTGGCAGTCCTGGTGATCCCTGGTGGTCCCTGGCAGTCCCTGGCAGTCCCTGGCAGTCCCGGTGGTCCCTGGCAGTCCTGGCTGCTGTCACAGAGCCGGGCTCGTGAGCGGCTCGCTCGGCTGAGCACACAGATCCGCAGTGTTTGAGCAGCCCCGCGAGGGACAAGGGGATTCCAGAGCCACTAAAGACTCCGTTGTGCTTGGGCAGTTCTGTGGAGCTGCAGGGACAATATTTGGTGACAGAGTGATTTAACCCATCCATTGCTCANGGCAGTCCTGGTGGCCCCTGGCAGTCCCTGGCAGTCCTGGTGGTCCCTGGCAGCCCTGGTGGCCCCTGGCAGTCCTGGTGATCCCTGGTGGTCCCTGGCAGTCCCTGGCAGTCTCTCGCAGTCCTGGTGGCCCCTGGCAGTCCTGGTGCCCCCTGGCAGTCCCTGGCAGCCCTGGTGGTCCCTGGCAGTCCTGGTGCCCCCTGGCAGTCCCTGGCAGTCCTGGTTGTCCCTGGAAGTCCCTGGCAGTCTCTGGCAGTCCTGGTGGCCCCTGGCAGTCCTGGTGATCCCTGGTGGTCCCTGGCAGTCCCTGGCAGTCCCGGTGGTCCCTGGCAGTCCTGGCTGCTGTCACAGAGCCGGGCTCGTGAGCGGCTCGCTCGGCTGAGCACACAGATCCGCAGTGTTTGAGCAGCCCCGCGAGGGACAAGGGGATTCCAGAGCCACTAAAGACTCCGTTGTGCTTGGGCAGTTCTGTGGAGCTGCAGGGACAATATTTGGTGACAGAGTGATTTAACCCATCCATTGCTCAAGAGCTCGAGTGGTGCCAGCTCCAGTGACACTGAGCGCAGACAGGGAGATAATGAGTTTACTCAGAGGGCTCGTATTTTATGTTACTGCTGTCAAATATTTTCTTACCGAAATCATTGGCTGTCTAAACTGCTGAGTTTATACAAGTCCATTGTAATTTGTGCAGTGATTAAATATTAAACCAGAGCGTATTTTCAGAGGAAATAAATTTAGAGCAGACCACTTTGTTCTTTAGCGGAGGATCTCTGCTCCTGTCAGTTAGGAGATGGAGCAAACATTCTTCCCTCTAATAGCATAATTATTCAAAAGTGTTTGCAAGGATTTCTTTGTAGAATCTGTGCTCATGCGTTAGTGTCATTCTTTCATTCCAAAGTGTGGGTGAGAGATTTCAGATTCAGCAGCTGACAAGGTGATGCAAGTTTGCAAAGAAAATTTGGAGAAGAAAGGGCCCAGTTGCATGTGAAAGAGTTATCCATTTATATAGAAATCTAAAACTAAAGATGCTTTGCCATGCCATTTAATTTTAAAGATTTACAGAAGCCTTTCTCTGGCCCTTAAGAAATTTTAACACTCTAACTTTTCAGACTCCAGAGGTACTGCTTGCAAAGCAAAAAATTAACATAAGATTAAGTGCCATCGGTTTCTTAAGCTATTTTAACACACAGCAGAAAATGCTTTTATTTTAATAAATGGTGTTTTTAAACCTGCTTATTTTAGCAGATTTTGAATATGCCTTTACTCTTGCAGTACAAGACAGAGATAAAGCTGCTCTCTTGGGTTAGATCAGGTGTAGCTACTGATGCCTTGCCATGTGGACACTTCTGTGTTGCAGAAGTTGTAGGAAAGTTGTAAGTTGTAAGAAGTTGTAGCGTTGTAGGAAAACACATACTTTAACTTTCATTGTCATTCTCATCCAACTTCCTGTTTCATTCTTCTCCCTCTTTCCATCTTCTTGGTGCAGATTGGAAATAAACCTTTGGGGAAGCGGCAGGTAACCCTTTGAATACCTAAAGTTTCCTGTGACCTGGTGGGATGTTTCTCGTGGTGTAAAGGTCTCCCAGGTCTGCACCTCGAGTGCACCGAGCACATCATTACGTGTGCTTGCTGATTTTCCCCTTGCAGCAGTGTCTGTGTCTCTGCGCTGAATGAGTTTCTGTGCTTTAGTGGCCGTGAGTGACGAAGAGGAAGGAGGGATTCTCTTTGACAACGTTGCCAAATCTGCCGTGGACCCCTTCGACACCTCCTCGGGGTCGGTGCAGCTCATCGCCATCAAACCCGTGGCCCTGCCTGCTGTCCACGCTGCCTCGGAGAGGAGCCAGGAGTCTGCCATCATTAATGGGGAGGTAAGGGCTGGCTGAGAATGCCTCCAGGGGTTTCCTTGGCTGCAGCCACGAGTGGAACGATCTCAAGGCTGTCAGAGCTGAGGGCTGCTAGGAGCTTCTCACCATTATGCTGTACAAAGTTCCACTAGCACTGTGGGCTCAGAGATCTGAGAATTAGAGATCTGCCCTTTCACAATGCACCTCTGAATGCCTGCAACCTTGGAAGAGGCAGTTTTCTGTATTCCTACCCTCCTACACCCTAGTGTCCTCTCCTATCATATTTTTGAAAGTGAGTAATGAAGGCAGAAAGCAATATAAGTTCTTTTCCTACATGAATTCAGTGGCTGGGTATGGAAATATGTATAGATCACCTGGGAGCCAAGCTGATCTTTCTATACTGAGCAATTCATCACATGCAAAGTGAGAAGGGATGCAGTGGGACCGTGGCCTTGTTCCGCACTCCAGCCAGGGCACAGGGGTGCAGTTGTTTGGAAGGAAAAAAGTGGCGTGGCACAAATGTCTGATCCAGAAGCTGGCCAAAAAACATGCTTTCACCCAACACTAATAGTCATGTTTTGATGTAAGTTTAATCAAGACTGGTCCATTTACAAAGGCTTATAAAACATGAGGCTTTTACTAAGTTGTTAAACATGATGGGAGCAAGTCACAGAGGTGCCTTGTTTACAAACTCACTGTACAACAGTCATTTGAACAGCTAAAAAGAGTTTAAAGTCAGCAGGGAGGGTTTGCTGCCAGGGACACAGTAAAAGAGAGTGTCAGCAGAGTTCCCATGTGGGCCTGGCTTGCAGCAGCCTGTTGTGCTCCATTTCATACTTATATTTTAAATCCTGCTGTGCCACGTGGCTTCCAAACTTGGAGAAAGCTTATTTAGCTTTCAGCATCTCTTTTCTGTAAGGCAGCAGGATGACAGTGTTGGTGCTGTGCACTCATTTCCTGCAGTTTGTGAGAAGACTCTGGAAGCACAAAGCCCAGGCAAATTCCTGATCTCCAAGAAATGTGCAATTGGAAGGAGGGAAATTCTCTCAATACTTAGGAGCAACCATGGGACTGGGCTGTACCAGTACCCTTTTTTTCAAGGATCCTCTCTGACGGGAGTGCATAACAGACTTGTAAAAAAAAATATAAATAAAACACTTGATGACATTTCACTGGAGTTCCCCCCCAGCCATCAGCGGTGACTTCTTTGAGGTTTTGTGTCCTCAGGGGCGATGTCTCTGTACCCCAGCGGGGTTTTGCTGGGTGAGCTGTGCCCATGGTGCCCAGAAGCAGGCGCGGTGTTGGGTCATGCCAACTGGCAAACACCACCAGTGTTTTTCCTCGGTGGGTGTATCTGAGTCACTGTTGTAACGGTACACAGTTTTTTGGGCTAAAATTATTTAACCATCTGCCAAGCCATAAAAATGCAGCGACTCTGTTCACTTGCAGTTCCTCGCTGCTTGCAGATGGCATGGTGGGGTACCGAGAGATGACACATGCAGCGCATCAAACACGCGCTGACAACATCCTTTGGAGGTAGCCAGCCCACCAGCAGCCTCGAAACATCTTCTTGCCTTTTAGGTGAACAAGGCTTTGAAGCAGAAGTCGGATATCGAGCACTACCGCAACAAGCTGCGCCTGAAAGCTAAGAGGAAGGGCTACTATGATTTCCCACAGGTGGATAACAGCAAGGGGCTGACCGACAGGAAAAGGATGTATGAGAAAAACCAGAAAGAGCTTGACCACATTTTGGATCCAGATGCAGATATCTCGTCTCCGTTTGCTGAGCCTAAGAACAGGTGAGAGTTTTTATGTGCAGTTCTTTGTCTGGGAGGAGAGTTGGTGTCCTGGGAGGCAAAGGGGCTGTTCTAATGAGCCAGCTGTTTGTTGTACCGTCACTGGTCCCTTCTGCTTTGTGAAGAAAGTCCATGTAACCCATGGGAAGTATGTCCACTGGTAAAGCTGCAATGTAGTTAAAAACAAACAATTGGGATGAAAAGAAATAAGGGAAGGGACTGTTGCAAGTTCTTGGGAGTCATTCTCACAGGTAAACAGAAAAAGTGGTAGTAATGTTACTGGCGATACTTAGAGCAGACTTTAGGCAGGAAGTTAAAACCTGAATTAGTTCTTTTTCAAAATTCAGTGGTGTTACTATTTTGTCATTGTTTTAATCTAAATGTAATAGGCATGAGATAACAGAATTGTCCACCGAAATTCTAAGGCATACTATCTGTGAGGTGTTGTGTGTGCCTGTGGCTGGTGGTCTTCCTGTGCCTATAACAGAGAAATTCACAGCTTACTCATCTGTCACGTGAGGCTGGCACATTTCATAACATCACTAGTGTTTGATTAACACTTCAGTGTCTCCTGAGGATGTCACAGCAGCAGCATCCCAAACCCCATTTCAGAAATGAGGGGGTTGTGCAGGTGCTGCCTGTGCCCGAGCTGCTGCCGTGGGTGGGTGGGTGCCCTGCTGCTGGTGCTGTCTGAAACACAAATCCGCACATTGGAAAGAGGAGATCGCTCCAGTCCCACCCCAGGAACGGCACAGTGTGCAGATTCCTCTTCCTTGGAAGTTCTGGAGGTGTGAAGGATTAGGAGAGAGTGCGTTTGCCATTGCACCCTGCACAGGAGGGCTCTGGTTCTTATTGTTGTCAGGGTCAAGCATCAGTTGATCCAGGAGAGAAAAAGGGATACTGAAGAACCTCTCCTCTGGAAAGGGCCTCCACCTCATGCCTGGAGATGGAATCTTGCATCCCATCTCCTGGAAAGTTCAGACCAAAATTTCCTTATGAGAGTAAATTGACTGCGATCAAAGCATCACTGGCGACACGAGCATTGCACGCTGCAACTTCAGCAATTACCCTCGGGGCACAGAAATGAAAAAGACTGTAGTGGGAATTACAGAAGCAATGTTGGCTCAGAATATGGGCAAAAGCTGTGACCAGATAGATTTCTGTAGGTCTAGAGTTCAGTGGCTGAGGGATACTGCCCTGGAAAAGCTGTTTTCCAGGGCTGCACTGGTCAATGGAAAGATGCTGACTCTGCTGTAAGTTATGTTCTTGCTGGACATCCTGGGGCACCATTTCCTTGTGCAGTTTTTCAATTTATTGTGCACTGAAGAGGTAAGGAATGGAACCTTCCTTTCTGGGAGCTCTGCTCTGCACACAGTGTCCAGAGGGACAGACAGAGCTCTGGGCACACTTGTTGAGGAGCACATTCAGTCCCGGGAGCTGCAAAGTTCCCTCACCACCTCGGTGTGGCTGTGTGTGCACCTACAGTGACCGACTGAGGCGTTAATTTGGATTCATTATACGTCACATGGCTCATAGGAAATGTTTGAAACATTTTACTGAAGGTTTAGCCCAGCCATGTGCTTTTTGTTAAACACACCGGTGCTTGTTTGTTCACGTGCCAGTGTGTGGGAAGATCCCATGCATTTTTCCTGCGTGTTTCCCAGTGTGTTGTGTAAACCTGTCACAGTCTATTTGAGACAGCGATCCCTGGCATGATGTAAACTGCTGGGAGCAGCAGTTCCAATGTGCAGCTGAACCAGGAAAGGCTGGCTGCTGGATTTACTTGTTAAAGGTATTATCTGGATCCCTCTGTGGGACGAGAGAATTCTCTGATACACTTCCTGTGAAGACACCGAGCACTTAATGAACTTTACAAATGCTGCAGGTGTTTGCAAACAAATCAGTCCTGAACTCTGTGCTAAAATTTCTATTCTAAGAACTGGATCTGAACTTGATATGCTGCAACACACATGGTAATCATTGTCCTTATTTTTCTAACAAAAATAAGATGGCTAAAATGGCACACTGCTGGAGGAAAACCTTGAAAAGTACTACAAGGTAACCTGGGGTTTGTTTATTGATAAATGAATCAATACAATTGCATTTCTGTAGTGAAATAAAATTGCTCTAAAAGCAATCTAGGTAAGCATACAATTGAAAAAAAAATATTTCTAACTTTTTCTCTTTTGAATCATTGTTACAGCAATTAAAACTTGAAAAATTGTAATTTTTAAAGAGATATCCATAAAAAGTAAATCAAAGATTTCAAAGTTTCTAGGGAAAGGGCCTATTCCACTCTTCTCTGTTTTGTATATATTCCTCTAACTTAAGGCACATTAATAAAGCACTTCCAAAACATGTCAGAAAACAGAGATGCAGTTGATTACTTAAAGTTACCTTTATATTTCAGACTAATTTAAAATTGCATTTAAAAGTGACTTACAAAGCATTGCTGCTAAATGATCTGATTTTTTCCAGAACAAAGAGCTTTGTGCTCCAGGTACCTTTCAGCCATCAGTACCACAATACTGTGCTTTAAAACATTCCAGCTGTGTTCCCAGAAGGCACTTCCTAACCCATTTGAGTGCCAGTTGTTCCTGTTCATACCTCCTTTCTCATTAGTAAAACTCTCTTAAATGAGGTAATTGGCAATCTCAAGGTACTTTTTAAGAGCCCACTGATGATACACACTATTCTTGGATTTTCTTTAATAGTTTGTAATCAGGTCAAGAATCTGCATGCTTTACAGAGCTGTGTATTTGAATCCCTTAGAAAATATATCACAACTGCCTCAACTAAGTATGGACCTATTGTAAAACATATGAAATTTTAGAGACCTTTGATGTAAGAAGATGAAGACTGTCAGATCTGATCAGCTTGTGCATAACCCTGTTTTCTGATAATATCAACAGTATAGTCAGAGAAAGACTATACAGGAAGAAAGAATTTGTTCAATATTATTTTTACAGCGGAAACTTATTCCAAAAGCTGTGCTTGTCTTCTGCTTTTGGCAGTGCATTTGGGACTTTCAAACATGAGCATGGTGGTTTGTGATGGAAGGTCACACAGAAGTTTTTGAAAGTTGTCTTAAAACTAAGTACATGCCTGAGTAATTTACTTAATCAGAAGCGTGAAATTGGTATTTTTTTTTGTCCTACCTTTTATCCTGTCTGATCATGTAAATGTCCTACTTTCTGGATTTCTGCAAACCAGTTTCTGCTGCTCTAATCTGTCAAGGCAAAAAGTGCTGTTAACAAGATCTGGAATAACTGAAGAATTATTTATCAGTGAATTAATTTGGACTGTCTTGTCTGTTCATTTCATTGATGATTCTTGAGATGTTAAACCATGAAGTGACTTGAAAGTGTGAATTCAGACATAATAGTGCAACTTGACTCACTTCACTACGAGCACTGCCAGGTCCCCTGTATAAAACAAGCAGCACAGAGACACGCCAGATGACCTGATCTAATTTTAATATTCTGAATGGAGCAATTGCACAAGGCAGAAAAATAGCACAGCTCGGCAAAGATAACTTTGTCAGGGCCTAGGAGTGTAATTACTGTGTTAATAAACGAAGCTGGCATGCCATTGTTTGATCTGTTACTGATCTACAGCAGGAGCAGTGCTTCTCTGGAGTGTGCAACAGAATGAGTAATGGCCAGGTAGAGTGTGAGAGCAAGAATTCAAACTCTTCTAGTTTAGAAGTGGCCTTCTTAAAGGATGCAGATTGATGAAGCGTGAAGTTCCTGTACCACCATTTGGCAAACACTCCTGCAGATATGTACAGCTATGTTCTGCATTTCACAGAGAGATGCTGAGATTGTTCTTGTGCAACCAGTAACAAGGGCAGAAATGGTTTTGTTGGAGACATTACAGGGTATTTTGGATATTCAGTTTTATTCTGCCTTTCCCTTGTCTTTGTTTCCCCTTGCTTCGGAGCACCCACCGGTGGAAGCTCCATGGCCAGGGATGAGCAGGGCTTTGTCCCAGTGCTGCTCAGAGCTGTGCTGGGAGCAGCTGAATCCCAGGAAGCACAGCTCTCTGAGAAAGCTGTGGCCACTTACCAAACTGGCTATTTAAAAACAGCATCTTGCATGCAGTTTCCTCCCACCACTCTGTCTCTTCCCGTTCCCTTTGCTGGGTGTTTGTTTCAGTGGAGCATTTTTCTGCTTTTCTCTCATTGCTCAGGATCAGCAACCAAAATCTCTGCTCCCCATCTGCGTGTGTGGGAGATCCTGTTATTTTTTATATGTTGGTTTAAAAAAAAAATAAAATTAATGAATTTGAATCATATCAGCTGAAGTTAAAAGGGTCCTGATACCTTCTTGGGACGTATTTCATCTGATAAGCTCCCACATATGACATCCATGTCTTGTACATAACTTTGTTTTCCTTAAACTGTAAGAAAAATTAATAATCTCTTAATAATGTTACTGATTTCTAGCACTTCATATATAAAGGAAGAATATCCTATGAGAAAGTGGCGTTTTTATGAACCTCATCATTTTAGAATAGAGGTAAGTATTGAAAACTGCTGCCTGTCATTAATTTTTCTCTCGTTTTACTCTTTTCTGGTTTCATGTTTTCTAGGCAGCCGTTGAAGAGCTCGGTGTACAGGAGCAGGCAGTCCCTGAACAGCCCCAGCCCAGGAGAAACTGAGATGGATCTCCTGGTGACTCGGGAAAGGCCCAGACGTGGGATCCGAAACAGTGGATATGATGTAAGTTTGTTGGGTACAGGCAGTGGGATCTGCTCAGCAAAGGCTTGACTTGCTCCTAGACCCAGGGAATTATTGAGAGTCCACAAGCCACATTGCCACGAGATGTTTAATGTTACAGGAGGTTATGTGCGCTCAGCAACCTGAAAAAAGCTCAGGCTCTTTCATGTACTTTATCACTCAATATTATTTTCAGTCTGAAATGCAATCAAAACGTTTGCCCCAAACCCCATTATTTGCCAAAGTATTAAACTTTGAATTTAGATAGTTCTTCTCAGTGTGTGGCCCACATGACAGTGAGCTTTTCCCATTGCAATTAAAATCCTCAGTTGGTTCTGAAGAACAGCTTGAAGCTCGATTCAGAAGAATAAACAACCAACTTCTGGGATTTTCACCTAAGTCCCAATGTCATCGTTTTGTGGAAATCCCCTAGGGACAGGTATTGTCCTCTTGCTCCCATCAAAACTGGGAGAGTTTTGTGCAGGCAAATGTCAAACCCAGCCAGAGGAGATGCTGCTTCATGGTCCAAGGAGCTCACGCAGCCAGCACAAAGCAGAGGAGTTGTCTTGTGCAGTCTGAGTAAACACTGGGTGCAAGCTGAACCTGTGTGAACCCAGGAGGAGGATTAAAAATAGCCCCCACATTGGGGCAATGTCAAATTTTTCAATCCTGTCACGTGTACAAACTGCTGTAGCTCAGCCAGCCCTGAAGATGAGTCCCTAGAGAAGGTCTAAACCATTCTGGAAAACAAGGAAGTTCACCTGTGCTTGCCCATCCTCTAAACATTCTAGATGAAAAGTGTTTTTTTGGGGGAGGTTTCACTGTCAACCCTGTCTCTGCCAGCAATGTGTTTTTAGCAAGGTGAAAGAAAGCACCAAGGTCGGGGGATGTGTCCAGGAAAGTTTAAATCTCTTACAAAACTCTTCAGGGCATGTTGTAGTTGTCAGATTTCTGAAAAGATGTGCTGCATTTGGACACTTCCCCTCAGCCTGCAGGAGTCATGCGGGGCCATGTGAGTGGGCTGGCAGCTACACTGCTTTCTGAGGAATTAGGAGACTAATGCCATGCTAATAAGAGCTAGTTTTTCACAGGGGATATTTTCCTGAAATCAACGTTGAAAACATTCTGCGAGCAGGCATGGCAGCAGCTTTTCAAAATATATTTCAATATATTGTGCATACTGTATATAAAACACATTTTAAAGGAAATTAGTCAAAAACCTTGAAACTAGATTAATGAGCTTATGCAAATTCTGGAGTGTCCTCAGAGTAATTATAAACTCTGGGATGTGTGCACATCACAAAAAAAATTGCTTTTGCTTTCCCTTTGACGCTGCATTTGGGAGAGCTGTCCCTGGCACAGCGTTTAACTGATAAGTTACATAAAATCCCTTTGCCCGATGCACTGCAGATTCACTGCAGTGCACCTCTTCCGACTCTGAGTGCATTTCCCGTCTGAAAGCGCAGAAATGCCGCCAGGAAAATGGGACAGGATATTGAAATTTAGCTCCCGAGCCTCAGCCTGCAGCGTGGGCTGGTCCCTCGCTCTGTTTGAGGCTCCTTGGGGCTCTGTCTCCCGGGATACCCACGGGTGGGCACTGCTGGCTGGATCTGTGCGTGGAATTCTTGGATCTCACCAGGAGTGCAGCTAAACACCTCTGAAAATGGGTGAGGAAGGGCTGTGGGGAAAGGCTGGTTTGGGTGCTGGCTCTGGTGCCCTTTCTGTTTCATGCAGTAACACCTGGTACTGATTTTTGACACCAAATTTGTCGTGTTAAATGTTCCAGCCTTCTCGGACTCCTGCTAACCTCTCCCTCCCAGCATGTCATTTAGGAGCAAACCCTGCCAAAGAATAGTGAAATTTGCATTTTGTGCAAATGTGCCAAATAATTAAATTTATGAATCAGTTTGTATTGGCTTCATGTCGTGAGACTTTCTGCCAGCATAAAAAATGAGGGCTTTTTTGAGCTGTTACCAGTACACTCAGGTTGTGTCGAGGTTTATCTTCCCAACAATATAATGTTTTTGTTCTTAAAGAAAAGAGATTGAGATCTCCCAGATTCTCTAAGAAAACTCCTTAAGAATTGCCACACTCATGTGCACAACCATAAGGTTTCCCTTCAATAACAAATTTCTAAATGGCTTTCTAAAATATTTCATTCATACTTTTCTAAAAATACTTAATTCTCTGTAATTATTTTTGTGATACTTTTCTGAATCATGGTTCTGTTTCTCAGAGCTAAAACCCGGTAAGGATATGAGGATAATGATATAATATTTTATATTTATCCATACGAAATATGTAGCTTTTTCTATTATTTTCGAGTGTATGTTCTACTGTTTGATGTTTTCAGTATATTATTTGCCTTTATAGTGTCTTTTATAAATGAATTATTATTGAACGCTACCTAGATTTCAATTTTAAAGAATCCCAACAGCATTTGCCATTATCACCTTCACCTCAGAATTAGATTAAGGAGACTTTATTAACATGTTTATTATTTTCAACATGTTCATGAACAACTGTTCATAGAGTAAATGACATAATGAAAGGCTCTAGAACCTCTAGACTGCTAATGAGCTTTATACCTGGGCAGAAAATATTTAGGCTTGTTTTGGTATAAAAGGAAGAAAATGACCTTATTATACATGTCTAAGAGATCAGTATCCATGATTTCAGTATTAATTTTGTTGATATCCTTAAATTAATACAGTGCATCCAAAAGCTTATAGATTAATGTTCACATAAAGAATTTTACTGGTATAGTTGCAGCAGCGGAATTATTGAAGAGGTGCATAAAGTCTGTCTCTCACTGCAGGGGTTTTTTTTTTTCCTTCTGCATGTAACTCTAGTTCCTCCTATAATGCAATAACTGTGTAAGGTTTTTTTGTAATGGTTGCATTGAGGTATAGTGGCCTCTATTTATGATACCTACTTGTTTCAGTTGATAGGATAGCAAACGGCATACCTCAGAAAGTAATACAATGAATTGAAATACATTTTAAAATATGAGGAAAAGAAATTATTATTACCCTCCTCCAAAATCTTTGTGTCAGCTTTTGCATTGAAAAATCAAAGCTGCCTTAATGTTGGCTGCTAATATGCATCTTGTATATGTGATGTACTCTAAACATTCTGTAGAGGTCTAATGGCTTCATCCATGGGTTGTAGTAGAAAACCTGATTTATTTCAGCATTGGGTACTATTAGGTCTGCTGTGGGATTCCACTCACATTTTTACAGACACGAGCAAATAGAAGAGCCATGGTTATCAATCATCCAGTCAGGACATTATGATTTCACAGGCTCTTTGGCCGCACTTATACGAACTACCATTGCATTTTACAGCCAGGCTTCTAAAACGTGCCTGATTTTTATTTATTGTAGCGACACAAACAACAATGGAATCAAAATGAAGGAATAAAATTAAGGGAAAGTATTTAGTTCAAGATTTCCTACAATTTTTTTTACATTTAAGATAATGTTATGCAGTTACATTCTCCCTCCCCCAATCCGTTTTGCGTACCATTTAGGAAGCCTGAATTTGGATTTGTGGTTTTGCATTTGGATCATATACTGTACAACCATAGCTACATAAATTATGGTTAAATTATAATATGCAAATGATTCATTCTTATCTTAATTTTTTTTTGCTGCTGTATTTTCATTAAATACAAAATATAGCTATACTTAAAGCAGAGAAAGCAAATTAGTATTTTACTTAGATTTATTATCATTTTTCACTAGCAATGTAACTCTTTTCTGAGTGGCTGATAACAGAAGAAGAAAACCAATTTGACATTTCCCTCTGAAAAGGCAGAAATATGTTATTGTGACTGTCCTATAGCTTGCCAAATCTTGGGAACACAGCTGCTTCTCTGTTCAGGTGTAGAAAAGCACTATTAAATGGGAAAAAAATATGCCACGCTGGGAGCTACAGGACGCTCAAATGATCAGGACAGTGCTGGAATTTTTAATAAGAACATCCTGTTGTATTCTTTTATTTATGGCTATTTTAAACACTAGCACAGTTCTAACCACACGCTATATATAGAAGGAGGCACATATCCTATTGCTCATCCCAGTTATCCTGGCATAGTCAATGCATTTCTCAGATATTTAAAGAACTATAAGGTATCAGTTCCTAGTTTAAAACATATGTTTTCAGAACCCTGGGCTGTAAAACTGATCTTAGAAAATACGGACGAAGTGTGGCATTTCACTCTCAACTCCTTACAGTGTGCTGATTGTTTTCTGTCATGGAGTTACAGCAAAAAAAATCAGGGAACAGATTTCTGTTTGTACTCATCTGTACTGAAGGAACACCCTAGGTGTAAGCCATGAAGTTAAGCTGTCCAAGCACTGTCTGCTCATTGGAGTATGTGTTTCATGCCCTGTTCCAGGGATGTTAACTTTGCATAAATATCTGTGTCACTCCAGTTTGGGGCTGGGTAAGACCCCTGAGCTGGGCCGGGGTGTTCTCTGCAAGGGGCAGGACGGAGCTTGTGGTGTCTTTGCTAAGGAGTTCAGAAAAACTCCTAAGCTTTAGTTCCGCAGAAATCTTGATGTGAGAGCATGAACAAAGGAATTTCAGTCTCTCTGGCTGAAATAAGCTGTCCCTTGTAAGGGGTCCTTCATAGTGACGGTACTATTTAGGGAGCCATACTCTTCCTGGCACAGTTGCACTCCTATTGATACCACAACTAAGACAAGGATTCAGACATTAATTCTAATTGTTTTTAAGCGAGTCACTGACAATTTAATCTGCTACAGAGTGTCCCTGCTACTTTTCCCAGAAAACAGTGTAGAACATAAAAGGCTATTATACTCACTTGCACCATATAATTTCTTTCCAGTATTTGTCGTGCGTCTGCGTTGTCACAACTCTTGACTTCGTATATGTCACAGCACAAATACTGTCTTGTGCAGCTTTTTACACTCACTTTTATTCCTCCCAACAGACCGAGCCTGAACTCATAGAAGAAACGAACGTCGACCGCGTGAACGAGCCCCGGAATTACAGCCGCTCCCGCCAGGCCAAGGGCCACTCGGAGACGTCGACGCTGAGCTCGCAGCCGTCCATCGACGAGGTCCGGCAGCAGATGCACATGCTGCTGGAGGAAGCCTTCAGCCTGGCCTCCGCTGGCCACGGGGGCCAGGCCAGGCAGGACGCCTACGGCTCGGCCCCACACCTGCCCTACTCCGAGGTGGTGACCAGTGCCCCTGGCACCATGAGCCGGCCGCGGGCGGGCGTGCAGTGGGTGCCCACCTACCGCCCCGAGGTGTACCAGTACAGCTTGCCACGGCCTGTAAGTGCGGCTTCTCTCGGGTGGGCTGCAGCACCAGAAAGGTGTTTCTACTCTGAGCTATATTTTTTTTTAAAGTAGTGCCATTTATGTGCTTAAAATGGGATGCTCACAGTAGATAAGGGTGTGTAGTGTGGCATGTATCTATAGGATGGGAGGATGGCTGAGCCACACACGCACACACACCATGAAAGACTCTGTCTATTTTAGCAGCCAAGGCTGTCTTGTCTAAATTGTACTAAGAATTGAAAGAATAGGCTGTTCAACAGATCCAAAACTTGTTTGGATGTCTCCTTCCATTCAGTGAATGCATATTAGGGAGCGATGTGGTTTTATGGGATAACCGTGTTATCCCATAACTCACCCAGCTGGGTGTGGAACACCAACACTTGTGCATCACTGGAGAGGTTTGTCACTGAAGGGCAACCTGAAATGTGGGCTGGAATTGGCAATCTTGCACTTACAGCCATTGGCTTGGGGCTCTAGAGGAGAATTAATTCCACGGGTCTCTTGGCTGACCTTATAACTCACTTTGTCCTTCATTTCCTAGCCTCAAGTAGCAGTTAACACGTCCCTACCTCACGGAAGTAATACATGAATTAGGAACTGAAACCCACGGGCGGAAATTGTTAATGGAGTTTTGTAGGTGTCTAGACAGCAGTCACACCAGCACTGTGCACACCCTCATGTGTGAAACTGGCCCTGAATTCCCACATTTAGTAATGTGAAACTCAACCACAGATTTTTTTATATGTCAGATACAAATCTAAACCAGAACAGATTTCTTTCAAGTAAGAAATAGCCCATCGAACAATACCAGTGTGAAAAGTTGTTCATTTTAAGACTTTTTTTGGTCAGATTTTTTTTTTTTTAAAGAATGTATTTGAAATTGAGTCCCTTACTCTGGCTAGAATAATAGGATAATGCAGAAAAATGTCCTCAGTTAAAAATAACCATTATCATGACTTCCTTCCATGACAATAAAAAATACATTAAGGAATGCTGCTTCTGAACTATTCTGATCATATTTGGAAGCTAGTGGCACTGCCTGCAAAGGATCAGGTTGGTGCTATTTAAATCATGCTAAAGGTTATTTCTGGCACTTTGAAATTGGTCTGATGAAATTTGTACAGCATATAATCATATTTTATGGTTAGAATTCGATTAAAAGCTTAAGAGACAGCTAATGGGGAGTCAAATTACCTCGACACTTCAAAGAATCTTTCTAAAATGAAATTAAAAATACTATATGGTGAGAGATTTTAAAAAAATGTAATAACCATACTTCTTTTGGTGAAGGATTCCCTGTTTTCTTTCTAAGACTTGTTACTCTCCTAAATCATCTGTGTGTTTGGGACTTTTAAGCATTTGCTTATCTTTCTGGCTTTCTAAAGACAGAGTTAAATTCCCTGCAGATAGTTGATTGCCACAGATTAGGATAGGCACAGACTGCTGGGCTTTGGATAAGGGCTGGTAATTCATGATTTTCTGCATATCAGTTTCATGAATATGCACTGTGCTTTAATCACCCATTCTCTGGTTTATTCTCATGGGGAGGGAGGGCAGTAATGGCAAATATCCCCAGCTTTGGGGATGAGAGGTACCTGTGCGCTGGGATGTTTGTTACCTCTGCAAACCAAGCATCAGTTATTTTTGCCCTTTCTTAAAATTCAGTTCTTAGTGGTAATTAAAAGTCGACATCATGAATGCAGTTACAATTCAAAGTAATGAGCATTTTGAAAACAAAAATTTCTTCTTTGAAAACTCAAGAGCGTTTTTCCTGCTTAGATGGAACAAGTGCAGAGCAGTCCAGAACCACTCTTCAGATCTGTGTTTTTCTTCAGGTGTCCTCCAACTTGTGGATCTTTAACTTTTTGTAGTCAACTTCTTGGTTAGTCCCACCATCAAAGATTTCTGTGTGCCTCCAGAGTGCGCACACATCTTCTTCTTCCTTTTCTGTTTCCTTCCCCCTTTTTGAGGCCTTCTGTGTGTTTTTCATTTGTCTGGTTGGGTTTTTCTCTACTTGCTGACATTGCTACCTAAATTGTCTGTAGCTGTCGTGAGGATTGTTTGCCACCCTGCCCATTGGGTGACCTGTGAGCACAGGATTCCTCCACACGGGGCTCACGCCTTCTCCTGGCAGAGGAAAGCCAGCGAGATGCAAACTCTCCCTGTTGTTCTGGAGCCTCCATAAACGTGATGAGCAGCACTTGGCTGAGCCCTTGGCTTCCAGCTGGTGTGCTGTGACTGGAGGATGGAGTTAGAGTCGAGCACGGGACGCAAGCCCAGGCACCAGCTCTGTGCCTTGGTTTGGAAATCTGCTCAGCTGAGCTGAGCTGAGGCCAGGGGAGAAAACCCTCTGCATGACAAGGTTGGGCCAGTTCCCATCTCTCCTCTACAGGGCTCTGGAAAGAGGAGGGAGAGTAACAGAGCTCTGGGTGCCAAGGTGAGACCCAGCACCATAAACGGGCAGCTCTTACAGCCTGAGTGTCTGATAAAGTATCACATCCTCAGAGCTC
Source organism: Origma solitaria (assembly GCA_013397895.1). Taxonomy (NCBI): domain Eukaryota; kingdom Metazoa; phylum Chordata; class Aves; order Passeriformes; family Acanthizidae; genus Origma; species Origma solitaria. The sequence goes on along the minus strand of VZRL01007676.1, from coordinate 1,069,544 downwards.
CCCTTCATTTAGCAGAGGCAAAGTGGGACTGTTTTGCCAAAATTCAGCCACTTTCAATAACAGCTGCTTAGTATGAAACAGGGCAGCTATCAAGGCAAAGCCAAATCAATAGGTTTGCATTATTCCTGGCTTGCAATTCAGTAATCAAATAAGTTGAATCATCCCATGGGTAAACATAGACACTGACCTTTTAATTCCTTTGGCGAGGTGTAAGGAGATGGATATTTCCATAATTAGAAGGCAACATAGAACACTTTCACCCAAGACCAACCTGTAAGTGGGAGGTGGTAAAAATATTTAAATATTGCAACTAGGGAAATGTAGCCTTAAAATTAACTGCAAAGTTTCTGCTCTAGCCTGTAGTTATTGTGTGCTGGCCTATGGACACAGGCTGAGAGAGCTGGGATTGTTCTGCCTGGAGAAGAGACGGCTCCAGGGAGACCTTAGGGCACCTTGAAGTCCCTAAAGGGGCTACAAGAGAGCTGGAGAGGGACTTTTTACAAGGGCAGGTAGTGATAGGATGGCAAGGGATGGCTTTAAACTGACAGAGGGCAGAGCTAGATTAGATATGGGCAAGGAATTCCATCCCGAGAGGGTGGTGAGGCCCTGGCACAGGTGTCCCAGAGAAGCTGGGGATGCTGCATCTCTGGAAGTGTTCAAGGCCAGGCTGGATGGGGCTCTGAGCAACCTGGGACAGTGGAAGGTGTCCCTGCCTATGTCAGGATGGCTAGACCTCTAATCTTTAAGGTCCCTTCCAGCCCAAACCATTTTACAATTTACCTTTTCTTTCCTGCATCCTGACAGGTGCTACCTTAGGCTTGGCAGTGGTGCAGGTGTCTGCTGGTGGCTGTTCTTTAGCCTCCAGAGGGTTCATTGCCTTGGGCCCAATGGCTGAGGTTTCTCTGCTGAACTGCAGTTGCAACTTTTTAAAAATTCTTCCTTGGTTTGCTTTTTAAATTGTCTGTGTTTTAGCCACCACAGGCTCCTTCACTGACATTTCTTCCTGAAAGGGTGGCATGGGATCTGCGCTCTGGTACCTGTGCAGTCTCTCCTGGATCTCAAGTGTGATTACTTCTGCCAGTGTAATAGCCTTTGTATTACACAAGTACTCATTTTACAACAAAATAGAGCTTGGAACCCACGCAGAATGTTTTCCTTCTCAAGTGGGTTTTTTTTTTTTTGGTGGGTTTGTTTTTGGTTTTTTTTTTTTGGTTTTTTTTTTAATTTTTGTTTTTGTTTTGGGGGCTTTTTTGTCTTTTTGTTCATTTGCTTGTTTTTGTTTTTTGGTTTTTGTTTTTTTGCAAAAGAACAAGAGGTCTTTTTAAAAGGATAAATACATTTTGAAAAGTAAAATTAGACAAATCTGTGAAATCAGCTGGGTTGTGTTTTTCCTTTCTTTTTTTCTCTGATTATACTCGCAGCGGTGAAGTGACTTTAATTCTGCAATCATGCCAGCCAGCCAAAACCCTAAGGGCTCATAAAAATCTATAATGGCCCTCTCTAGTTAAACTTTGGTTTTGTTTAGCTTCTGAATGCTTTTTTTCCCACTTATGTGTTGCCTGCAGGAAAACACTGATGCCCCAACCCACTGAAGAAATTTTAGAAATTTCGCTGGATTTCCCTCTCTCAATCATGTTGGTGTGTGTGGCAGCTCAGGGCAATGAGGGCTGACTCCTGTGCCCTCTGGACAGATTGCTTCTCAGTGTGGTCTAGCAGATCTTTTTACAGGATTTTCCCCTTAAACAGGATTCTCTCTGCCCAGCCATTAGCAAAATACTGCCACCCACTCAAAATTGTTCATCTCCTGTGTAAGCAGCAAAATAAAGGCTTAGATTTTCTATTTTACATTTTTCCCCAAAAATTTCCAGTGCAAGTCTCAGGCTATTTGTGAACTGCGATCCCTTAAAATTCCTCCTTCGACGTCCATATTCCAAAGCACAACACATAGGAGAAAACCCAGATCCACCTCTGAGTCCCTGCTTACCCTGCTAAACAGTGTCTGGAGCCACTTTGTGCCCGAAACATTTATCTCCTGCGCTGCTGCTTTAAAACAGGGGCAATAAAAAGGATTTCATCCTCGGCACAAATGCGTGCTGAGAGCAAGATGTGGGATGAAAGTCTCAGCCTGCCAGCGTTTGAGATGCAGGAGAGGCACTGCAGACCATTGCACATCCAGCACTATTAGGAGAAGTGTAATTGAGGTTTTCTTTGAAGCCAATAGCATTTGTTTTTTTCCTTACAGTGCTTTCATTAAAACTCGGTATTTCCAGCCCCTGGCTAAGAAACTTATCAGTGTCTTTTTAGATTTTTTTGGTTTTTCCTCACTTAAATGTAGAAAGTCTTTAAATATCATGGTAGCATGGTGAAAGTAAATATTAGGAGACTTTGTAGGTGGCATGAAAGAAGAAATTATTTTCAGAGACATGCCTTTGAGGGTTCCTGACCTGCTTTAGAGGGGGTGGCAGTGAGAGGACAGAGAAAGATGCTCGGTCTGTATTGCTTTTCCCTTGGAGACACAACAAAATCAGTGTTTGATATGGTGCCTTTCCTCTTTGCTAACCTAGTTTTGCAGGTATTTGAGAATGAAGGTATTTGGAATACTGTCTAAATGTGTAATTTCAAAAGACGATTACTGAAAGACAGTGTTTTCTGACATGTAGTGTGGGATTTATATTGCCAAATTCAAACCTAAATGTAGGTGGTAAGTCTGAAATAATCATGTAAATCCTGTAGGCTCTTTCTCCGGGCAGGAGATAGAATGTGACTCATCCCATGGTAATGTGTTTTTAACTTTCTCTGCCCTCTGTGGAGGAGCTTCTCTGGCCAAACCAGATACTACTTGTTCAGAGGACCATTGCGCTCCATTTTTATGTCAAAATGTCAGTGTCTCGATTGTGGTCAGCCTTCCCAAAATTTGGTATTTGTAATTGCTCTGATTTTATCTTTAATCCTGTGCATTGCTCTGAAGCATCATCATGAAAACCATAATTAAAAAAAAAAAAATCACAACCAAACATTAAACCAAAAACCAATAGGAAAGCAAGACCCCCGCCCATGATGTGTTGAAGAAAGATTTCTTGTGTGCCATGGGTTTCCTGCACATAATTACTCCTCCTTCACATGTATTGGTGATGAAATTCACAATTACTATGGGCAAGTTGCTCTGTTGTGTGACTTTGTGGGTTGGGTTTGGCATTCCTCTGTGCCATTCTGCCTTTTCAGAACTGTTTGAGGCCTTTGTTGCTGCGTCAGAAAGTTACAGAACTTGGGAGTTTTGTGAAGAATTTCCTTTTCATCTCCTGAAGGCTGAATGGAAGAGGTTGAAATATGGATTTCTCACAGGCGGCTTCACCGCCGTACACGCTGCTCTGAGGATGTTTTTGAATCTTTAAAATACTTCTTTTTTTTTCCTGGAGAAAGTGAAAATACTCAGGTCTTTTTCCCATGGTCCAAAGCAGCTGTTGAGACTCACATAATCACAACAGATCTGCTTTGCCAGCAGGTTATAAATGTTACAGAGACAGTGCTTAATACATTTTATTTTAATTAGACTTCATCTTGTCTCTGAGCTCATTTGTTCAGGTTTTCTTCCACATTCTAAAATCACCAAAGCACTGCAAATTCTCAAATAAATACAATTACTATTGATGCCACAAAAAGTTAGCTTCCTGCTGACTGGCATGCGGGGCAGGTATTTAATTTCTGATTTTCTTCTGTTTTTCAATTTGACTGAGATCGACTGGTGTTTCAGAAAATATTTATTTCTCTCTGTTACAGGCTTATAGATTTTCTCAGCTTCCCGAGATGGTGATGGGCTCTCCTCCCCCTCCTGTCCCTCCCAGAACGGGCCCTGTGGCTGTTGCCTCTCTCAGGAGGTATTTATCTGTTGTTTTATTTTAGGTACGGTCTCTAAACCCCACTGTTGTAACAAGAACTGGGGCAAACCTGCAGGGGCACTTACAAGGCACTTAAAAAGATACATTCACGAAATTAGAAACGTGCTGGTTTTATTTCGGAAAGAAATAACAATGAATTTTCTCTTTTATTAGCTACTCGGCGTCAATAAAATCAGGAAATGCAGGCTCTTGTTTCTTTTAAAGCATTCTTTGCCTTGGTTCATGTAATGGTGTATTGGATTGAGGGAAATAATTCACACCATCATTCTCCTGCTTTCCTGTGCTGTAAGGACTTGCATCAGGAGAGGGATGAATTGCAATGTGCTTCTTGTAAGGTCTGGGGATATCAGCCCAGCTCTCAGATATCTCAGATATTTGTGCATATCTGAAGCCGAACAGGTGTAAAAACCTGCCTGCCTTAGCTCAGGGCGTGCATTTCTCCCCCTTCTCGCAGGAAGGCACTCCGTAAAATGCATTTCAGGGAATTTCTGCGCTTCTCTGGTGGGGGAACTCCTTTAGCCCTCAGTGCTGGGGTGGGCTCTGCCCAGCCCCAGCTGCAGTCTGAGGCACCAAGGTCTGTGGAGAGCTGCGGGAGCTCCGAGGCCAAGGGAATAATTTCCAAGTGGCTGCTTGTGGCCTTGAAATATTCAGTGTACAGGCATATTGAATGCTGCCATATTCTCGTTCATCCATTGTATTTTAACTCGAAAGCACCCGGGACACACCATTTCCACAGCTGTTAGCCCTTTCCAGGGGCAGCTGCTGTTATGTGCTGCAGTAGTCTCCTCTGTATGATGCCGTACGATATGCTCTGTCTGTGGGCTGCGCTGGGGAATTAATTATGGCAAAGCTCTGGGGAATTATGGCAAAGCTCTGGGGAATTATGGCAAAGCTCTGGGGAATTATGGCAAAGCACTGGTTTTGGCGTTGTATTTCACAGGCGTTTGTTTGGAGCAGCAAGCAAAGGCTCTACACAATGGTAATAAAGTGCTTTGGTAAAATAGCAGCCAGGCTAAAGGGGCTGATTGCAAACTTCTCCAGACTTGCTGTTCTCCAGATTTCTGTCATGCCAGAGCAAACTTGGATAGCTTGCTCCTAGCTGGCTTGTCCTGCCGTAGCTGATAGGCATGCATGTGGCAATGAATTTCATCTTTAGGCCAGAATGACAAAAGTTTCTATTTTTTTTTTCTTTCTTAACACGCAGGTCTACATCAGATATCGGCAACAAAGTGAGGATACCTGAGTCCAGCGGAGCAGATCAGGCCCAGCACCACGATCAGACAGCTTTTGCACCAGGTTCGAGAGCTCCCATGTCTGTTGGTCCACTCGATCAATCAGCTTTTCACTCAGGTGATAAAATAATGCAGATCCAACTTGCACCTTTGAGAGTCTTATAAATGTTTTTTTATATAAATGAACATATGGGATATAGCAAATATGGATCATTATTTGCAGAGACTGTATTAGGTGGGTTTTTTCCTGGTGCAATTGAAGGAGACCTACAAAGGATTGCTTTCCTTCAAAGCATAAGGCAGAGGTGCTTTTGCATACTCAAAGGTAATCTGTTAGCTCTCCACCCCTCCTGTTTTGGAGAGTATAGTTCCTGCCCAGGTGCAGAACTTGTTTTGGGTCTCAAAGTCCCAGTTTTATAGGGCTAGGCAGTTCCAGGTCCTTTTGATAAGAATTGTATTTAAAATTTGATTGATCTAATCATAAAATTAAACTGATATACTGTTTTGATAGTATCTGGATTACATTTAGCCAGAAAAATACTTGAAATAGCTTCTTATTGGCAAAACATGTTTTCTTGAAGCATTATGAAAAAGAGCTTATAAAATTCAAAAGAATTTCACATTAGTTAAAAGCTTTGAAATTTGTAGGTTTGTTAGACATTGCTCTGTTAATCTGCCAGAAAAAATTCTTTTTTAGCTTTGTCAGAAATAATAGAGAGTTATCTGCACTGTCTTTGACATCATCTACTGAGAATAATAATGTGGCTATGCAAATGTGTTGCCAATTAATTAAATACAGTAGGTTTGAAGGATCCATTCTACTCTCACTTACTGTCATACCTTCTGCAAATAGTGCAGTATCTGAAAAAAGCAAATGCTCACCCTTTCCATTTTAAAATTTTTCAAACTATAAAATATGCCACGCTACCAAGACCCCTTTCTTTCTGTGTGCAGTAATGTGATCTGTGGGATACACTTTTTTATTGGTTCCAGTGATGGGGAGATTTTATTGCTGTGTGTTGTGCTACTGCTGGAGAGTGGCTGCAGTTCAGAAGAGACAAAGTGACCTTCGTGTATTTTGTGGAGTTTGCCAGAATAATTCTGGGAGTAGTTGGAGGAAACTTTCATATATGAGAGGTGCTACGAAAGGCTGTAATACAGGCAAGGAAAGACAAGGACAGTGAGAAATCTGCAGCTGTGATGCAAGGTTTCTAATATTCTGATATGAAAATAAGTTTTTATCACCTCAATACATGAAGAAACATTGCTGATTGGGAATGTAATGGCCCAATGTCACTCTCCTGCAGCCCAACGTCAGCTCTAAGATAATGATGTTGCAATAATAAGTTAGAGTAAGGTATTACATCAGCCAACTGAATATTGATCTTGAATGGTAGCTCCTTTTGCTGTGGTTAAATCAAAAGAGTGTTTTGGTGTAAAAGCCATGTGCCATGTTCAGGGCCAGCATTTTCTTCTCTGTACTTGTCTGAAGAATGCTTATTTCCAGCCTTGCTAACTCCTTTAAAATAGCAACCCTTGTGCTGTTTATGACCTGGAAAGAAAAAGGATTGACCACACATCTTCTATTAGCCTACCTCCTTCCAAACCATGGGGCTGGAGAAACTGGGATAGAGGTTGTGTGTTTCTGCTCTGGAGAAAAATGTGCTACAGACCATATTTTTCTCCTCTTCTCACACCCTGATTGCATCCATAGCACCGCTGGCCTGGGACAGCATGGGAGGTCATTGAGAAACTGCAGATCCCTGGGTTTGTGGAGGCTGCTTTGGGGACGGATGTCCTTGGTGGAGTCTCTTTATCTCTGTGTCCCAGCACCTGTCAGAGTAGGCAGCATAACCCTCCTGTAGATTGTTCAGGAGCAAAAACCTGCCAGGGCTGTAGATGACATTCTGGGGGACAGATATTTGAAGCAGCCAGTAATTGATGCTAATTCAATTATACTCTGTATGAATTCCGGGGGAAGGCTCATGTCTTGTGATTTTGTCAGCACAGTGGTGTCATAGCTACTGAGAGCAATTAGTAGCAATATTCAAATGATGTGCAGTTGGAAGGGGGAGAAATTGTATTTCCTCTGCATTGATTCTGGTACAGAGAATCTGCCCACCTGTGTAAAGTTACTGTGCTTCCATTCCTCAGTGAAAATGTTTGAGTTGTATTTTATTGTTTTCTTAAGGGTTTACTGCCTCATCTGCTTTCATGTAAATGATGTTATTTTTGCTATATTCTGTGAATCTGAAAAGTCAAATACGTGTCCATGCAGTATAATTGAATAAATGAAAAACCTAATAACTAATAAAGATGATACGCAGCTCTTCCATGCAGGGTTTAGGGATGGGGATTTCATGCCCTTGGTATGGTGGTTTCACTGCAGGAGTCTGTCTTTGAATGTAAATAGACACTAGAAGGAAGGAAGACTTAACTGGACAAGAAAGTTGTTTGTATTCTGTTCTAAACTTGGCAAATACCTGGAGTTATGCTGGCAAATCTCACGGGAAATGCACACATTAGGATGCTGCTCTTCCAGACAGCGCAGCTACAGCCTGTGGATAATCCCTGCAGCAAGAGCCACATTGCTCTCTGCATCTCCCACAGGAATAAACCCTACCTGGAAGCAGATGTGACCATTCCCAGAAATTTGGCTGAAATTTATGCCAGGATGGCTGGCTCCTTCCACACAAATTGGAGTGTGATGGTGGGATTTTTGTAGGAGGCCTCCTGGGTATTCTGGTTCATGCATCTTAATCAAGAGTTGATAAACCAGGTTTGGAATCAACAGATTCTCCTGGAAATATTTATTTAAGTTGTAGCTGCATAATTTATGGCAGTCATAGACTGTGTTCCTGGGAAAGGAAATGAGCAGGTAGAACATTGGTATTTATTGCTGAAACACTGAAGTTTTATAATGGAATTGTTGAGAGTACAGCCTGTTAAACATATCAGTCACTCATTTTTGTAGGTTTTTTGCCTAGAGATATTAAGAAAGACTGGGTAAGCTGTGAAAAGAAAGGTGCATTACGCTGAAGCCCTTGGTAACAACAGCTAAAAACTGAATACAAGGAAGCAAATGTAAGGGGAAAAAGGGCCTTTTCTCTAACGATTCAAAGTTTTGATGAAGATCATTTGGTGGAAGGATCAAATCCCAAGGATTCTTTACCTGAAAGCTAGACATGTTTATAATGGAAATCTTGCCTTCTCCAGTATTTCCCAGCATTATGAAGATGCTCTAGTCAGAGGGTGGGACAAAAAAAACAAACCAAAAAACCAACCAACCAAACAACAACAACAACAACAACAACAACAAAAAAACCAAAAAAAACCCCAAAAAACCCCAAACAAAAAACCAAAAAAACAACAACAAAAAAGAAACCAAAAAACAAACCAAAAACCCAACAAGCTACCATGGAGTCCATGTCTCATAAGCACTATCTTCTGATTTACAGCTGAAAATCTCAGCTATTAATCATGTCTACTTTTTTTTTATTCCCCAGGAAACACGGTACCAGCAGTGTTTGCCATTCCAGCAAACCGACCTGGCTTCACGGGCTACTTTATCCCAACTCCACCCACTGCATACAGGAACCAGGCCTGGATGCCCTACGCTGGGGAGAACGAGTTGCCGGGGCAGTGGGCAGACTCTGTAAGCATCCTTGCTTTGCTAACTACCTGTGCTTTCTGTGCCTTGCACGGGAGGGGTTGGAAGCAATTCCTCGCTGGTCTGCACAGGATCTGATGAGGATGATTTTTCCTTGAATGGGATTCATCTCGAGTAGTGGAAAGCCGTAAGGGAGGTGTAGATACTTCAGTTATTCATAACATGAACTGTGAGCAAGGTCTTTAGAGGGGGGAATCATTCACCAGCTGTTTAGGGTTTGATGTCATTTTTAGGTTAGATGTCATTTTTCTTTCCCAAAAATGGTTAAATATTTGGATAGACACGTGTCAGGAGAAGGTAATGCTGCCTCTCAAGGCGGCCTTGTCCTGTTTGAAAGTCGGGGGAGCATCTTTCCCTCCTGGGAGCTTCTCTCAAGACAGCCTGGCTCCCAAATCTTAGCTCCCGGCACTGCTGCAGCCCTGCTGTGCGGTGTTTCAAACCCTCCTGAAGGCTGGAGTGAAAGATCGTAAATTAAATAATTAATTGCATAATCCTAGACTGGAACAGATGTAATTTTTAGCCCAAAGTAAACCTGCATTTCAAAGAATTGAAGTTGAAACATCCCAAAATGAATTGCAGTAGTTTATCATGTTTGAAACAATTTCTCAAATGTGGAGTTTTTTTCCACTAGGGAAAAAAAGATCAATTCTTCTGCTTGAGCTCACATCTGGTATTTATGCAGAACCACTCTGGCTAAAAAACCTGGGAGATAGATTCTATTTCCCTGTGCAAATTATCAACAGAACATTTTAATGAATTGCAGTTGAAATCTAAGTTGGCTTTGAGCAGCTAAGCAAGAGACAACTCAGTTATATAAATGTTCCTGGGGGCAGCTATTTGTTGTTAAGTCTTTATTACTGCTCCTGATGCCCGTGAGGAAAAGAATTCCGTATGACTTTGAGATGCAAGTCTGAATTTGAAGGCTGAACTGTCAGAAATAAAAAAAAAAAAAAGCTGTTCATTTGCAAGCTGAGTACACCTGCTGATGTGGCTCTGACACCTGGAGGCTTGTGATGCTGTAGTATAAATTTTCTTGTCAGAGCTGCCTTTTAAACCATGAAAAACTTTATTCTCCTTTGTTGTTGTTGTTTTGGTGCCTGTTTATTTGTTTTGTGTGTCTTTAACCCTTCTGACATTTTAAATCTAGGAGGCCTGTTGTATCTTAACAATGATTTTAAACTTTTCCTCTGAGAGGGAAGAAAGCCATAAACAAAATAAGGAAATTTTACTTGTCTTCCCTCTGTTTTCCCTTTTGTATCCCTACTCTTGACTGCTGTCCCATGGAAATAGAGGGAAAGAGATGGGAAGAGCAGTTCAGTGCTGGTTCACCCTATGCAGAGGAATGGAGAGGAATATGAAAATCTGTCTGAAAAATAACTGTGGCAATATAGAATTCAAAGGAAACAAATGTCCCTTTTAACTTCACTTACCCGCGGCAGAGCTTTAACAACTCCTTGTTACTCAGATTGTCAGCCCTCCGGAGGCTTTGGAGAAGGGGTAAAATTGTAAAAGCCACTGCAGTTTCTATGATGAATTCGCATCTCCCAATAAGTGCAAATCTGTCAAGAAATTGTCTTTATTTGAAAATAATAGCACTAGTGACATAACACAGCCACAAAGCCTGAATAAAAGTGAAAAGCATAGAGATCCAAAGTAACACTCAGGTTTTCTCAGTAAGAATAGGGTTTGAATTTCTGGATGTGCTCTGGTTTGTGAGCCTCTAGATTATAGCTTGATCACACTTCCAAGATTTTCTCACAATTGTTAAGAACAAAGGCTTAAGATTCTTTACCTTTCGCACATTTCTAGAGAGAACAGATTTGACAACAAAGAATTATTTTATAAGCTCAATTTCTATAATATATTATACTCTGTGGTAAATGGTAAGTACTGAAACACTAAGTTTTGTGGGGCCTGGCAACTGTATTTGATAAAACACTTATTTTCCAAACTGCTGGCTGCTGCTCTGTGAAAACAGTAACCTGGTGGCCTCTAGTGGCGTGTTCATGTGTTGTTCTAGTAAAATCATCCTTTGAAGAGACGATTTTAAACTAAAAAGAGGTGCGTGCATCTAATGATCGCTTTCATATCATAGCTGCTTCCTATATTTGTCTCATCACACCATACGGAACACGCCTGGCATTCTCTTCAGCGTTTGATGGATACCCAAGGCTGAGCAGAGGATGTGTAAATCCTAATGGTCAGGCTTCAAACATAAAGCCTTCTTCAAAACTAAGGGCTTTAGATCCCTGCCTGGTAGACTTTTGAAAATAATCGCTACAATTTTTAATTTGATGTGTTTAAGTCTCCTGAGTGCTGCGAAGTCTGGTGTCATGGTTAATGGATTTGGGAAAGAAATTTAATCTCTCACTATGACTAAAGGGCCTGAATTATTATTTTAGATTTAGCTGGTGTAGCATGGGGCTGAAATCAGTGAAGTTACAAAAATTATGAATCCCTCGTGTAATTCTGTTCAACATGGGCAGAAATCCTGATACTTCTGAGCAGTCATACCTCCCTTTCGGTCTCGAGTTTCCAAGCTGGCACACCTGAGCTTACCCTTGCTGCCTGGATCCAGTGAGTTTCTGTTAGGAACAGTGAGACCAGAGGCTTGGCTGACTTGCATTAGACAGTGGCTGCAAATCAGGAAACTCTGCTCTTCTGTTCTGTGCATTTTGGTGCCCTGAAATATAGCCATGCTGTCTGTTTGAAACCGAAGTGTTCGGTAAGCAGAGAGCACACTTGCCAGAAAACCTTTTCCCCTGGACTTTTTGAGGTGACGATAAATGAGCACATGCAGTGTTTTTCCTGGTAGAAAACAGCTGGGATGTTGGCATGTCGATAAATGGCACATGGCAGGAGAGACATTTGTAAAAAGCTTGGCATTCTGAGGTTGACATTCCCTTCATTTGGTCCCCTCTGTCACATCCGTCTGTGCCCCGGGGAGGTCTGCGGTACCCGGCACCGCGGATCGATCCTTCTGTGTAATTCTGTGTATTTGCAATTCCCCACAGGTTCCTCTCCCGGGGTACATCGAGGCTTACCCGAGGCCCCGCTACCAACACAACTCCCCGTCCCGCCTGCCTCGGCAGTACAGCCAGCAGGGATTGCACCCCAGCCTGGAGCAGGCTCCGCTGGCATCCACGGCCACTTCCCAGCAGAGCCTGGCGGAGAACGAGCCCTCCGACGCGCCGCTCACCAACATCTCCACGGCTGCCCTCGTCAAGGCAATAAGAGAAGAGGTGGCCAAGCTGGCCAAGAAGCAAACAGATATGTTTGAGTTCCAGGTCTAATGTCTTCTGTGAGCAGTGTTTGGGGTAGCCAAGGAAGCAACTCCTTTAATTTTCAGCCACAAACTTTTCTGTGAATTGTGCCAAAGCGATGGCATTTTAATCTGTCCGAAAAGTCAGCGCCATGAAATGACTTAAAGCAGAGCAACAGGACTCTGAAGGTATGTGATTCTGCTTTCCAGCTAAGGAAAAGCTGCCAGGAAACCGTTTCATACGGATGAGATATGACAAATATATGCAATTGTTTGTCACCGAGCTCGCGTATTGTGACCCACCAACACCAGAGACGCTGCTGAACGTGTCTGCGCCACACAAAGTTTCATTTGCAGGCCCAAAGGCAGAGCTGCTGAAAATAACTTCTGCATGCCAAAACTTTGATTAAAGAAGAAAAAACCCGCAGAACGCAGTTTGCTGAAGGTCGGCGTGGCAGTGGCCACGTTCATTGTTTGCTGTGGGACTTTGTGTAAGGGGTGCTGATTTCAGCAGGGCAGAGTCACTCAGCCTTTTCATTCCAGAGACTGTATTCAAACCAAAAGAATTCAACATGATTAAGTAATACAAATAAAAGTTCTGTAAATAGCTCTGTGTCTCTTCATCCTATTAACAGTACAAGGAAGTGAAAGAAGAGAGGACTGTGAAGAAGGTGAATGGCATTTCGATAATTCGTGGCTACCTTGTCCCTCGGTGCCACTGATGAGTTATGGAGGAGATTATTTGCAGCGTGACAGAATACAATGCATGAAGAGCTAACAAAGGATATTGGTGCTAAAAGCTTCCAAGAGAAATGAAAAAAAAGGTTATTCGTGTTTGCTCTATAATCAGGCTATTCTCTATGAATGCATGTGAAGCTGGTAAACCTGAGACCTTGAAATCCTTCCAACCTGGTAAAATGAATACAGCTGCTTGGACAAGAAAACCTCTGTTCAACACAGTGCTTTTTTTCTCTTTCTTTAACAATGCTATCTACTAAAATGATGCCAGAAAGCGCTACCCGAAGCTGTGGTTGATTTTGATTATGCTGGCACGGTGAATGCTCACCCAGGAAGTTCTGAATGTAGAGGACCTAATTACTGTACTAACATGTAAATAAGTTAACAGTTACATGGATTAACAAAAATACTAATGTTCTGTGAAAAAGAGAGCATTGCCAGAAATTATGTTGACTTTATATTGTGCAAGATAAAGGTCACTGAGTGTTACACTGCGTCGTGGTATGAATCCAATCCCAAAAGAAAACCAAACCAGTTGGATGGGACAATGGTTAATATTTTGCAGTTGTACAAACTAGTTGAGACCGTGAACAATTGTTTTCAGTTCCTTCAGCAATTAGCTTTGGGAACTGAAGTCGTTGCAAAATTTGTTGTGTTGGGCGTGTTTGATGTCAGCTGGAGGTAAAGGTAATGTCCTTCATTTCAGTAGGTTATTTGGTTATCCTCAGTTACTATTTTGTCGGATCATTTCATTTCCCTGAGTTTCTTTGGTCTTAACTGATGTGAGAAAGGGAACTTGGTTTAGCTTTTTGGCCATCAGTAAATTGAGAGAAGGAGAGAGAAGACTAGAATAGGGGATAGAAGAAGAAATTGATGAAGCACAAACTTTTAAAGCAGAGCTATTTTTCCCCCTGATAATTATATTATAAACCCTGAGACTGTGATGCATAATTGTCCCAGAATATACAGACATCTTCTGCTCCAACACCTTAAATATTGCAGAAGCCTTTGGAATGCTAGTTAATCTTTCAATAAATGTGAAATTTCATTTTTATTATTTAAAATCAGATATAAATAAAATGTATTTTTGTAATTTCTATGTATATATGTGCTGTATATTTATATAAGTGACTAGTCTGCTATAGTCAGAAAATTTCCATAAACTAAGTGGAAAAAGGAAAAAAAGAAAGAAAGAAAGAAAGAACCCCTGGTAGTTTTAATGATCAATGTAAACATGCTATGTCTGGAGTACAAAAATATACATTTGGGTGACTTGGATACCAAACAACCAAAGAAACTCAATCTTGCATATAAATACAAGTCTAGTGAAGACCGACTGCTGTCTCACTCACCTGTCAGCCAGAGAATACTGATTTTATCAATGTAATACAAAACAGCCAAATTGCGTGGAATTAACAGCTGCCTAAGAGCATCGCACTTCAAAACGACAACGGAAAAATCCTGGGCCAAGCTCAGTGTGCCACAGAAAGACTTGTTCTGGTTGGCTTCAGTGGGAGTTTGGGAGTTTCACTCACCGAGGGCAAGGCTGAGTCTCTCTATTGGGCTTTGCCTATACAAACAAATTTCAGTGGACCCCCTTGAACAGCATTCTGCTTATTTTTCAGTCATTTGGATCACTGTAACATTAGTGCAGACATAATGGAAGAGCAGCTGACTTTTATTTAGCCCAAGCTGATTCACAGCTGGCTTGACCTAACCTGGGAATCGAAGGCGAAGCCAAGTCATGTCAGCCACATCTTGCATCAGCTTTATTATCTCAGTTTTTTAAATGATCATTCTATGTAGCCCAGCGAAATTTTGCAAGTAAATGGGCCCTTCTATGCAATGGGAGTGTAATAAATTTCTCTATCTTAGGCTCCAGTTTTACAGAATTATCCTGGGCTGAAATTGCGGGAGCAGCCGCCGTCCCGCGGATGGGCACGTGGAGGCCACAGAGCTGGGAAAGGCAATGTCACGATGTATTCCCAAAAAAGGCACAGGAAGAAGGCCATGCCAGTTCTAAACAGCATCTTTTGGACTCTTAGCTCTGTTTTTAAGTCTGTTCCCTCTCTTAAATTTTTGCAATTTAATAGTTCTGTTGAAAAATATGTGAGGGTAAAGTCTCAGATATCTTACAAAATGAATCTAACATCTTGCCATGCTGGAAACTAAAAATTTTGGAGAATACAGGGATGTCCAGGGTTTGGATGTGTGTAGAAAACAGAAAAACTCCAAACAAAACCATTTAAATAGCCTTCTAGAAAGAAAAACCATTTCAGTAAAGTTAAACAAAGTACTCTTCATACTTCTGAGGAAGACCTGTTAAGAGTTTCAAAATTAATTTTGTTTGTTATTATTAAGGATGATGTGCAGTCTATAGAATATTTCCTGAGCCATCACTCTGAAACCATTGTGGTGCACTTTATTCAGAAAACCATCTTACATTCTTCATTCATAATGCCTTTTTATCCTGTTTGTAATATGTTTCTGTAATTTTTTTTAAAGTATAGAGTAAGATTATATCAAGACAGCAAGGACATTCCTGGGAAAGAAAAATCATGCTGTAATATTTATACTGTCTGAGCACAAAGCAATGATAAAGTGAAAATATAGTGTACAAATAATTTGTAATATAATAAACATTTTGTATGGCTACAATTACAATATAGTTTTTCAATACTGATTTCAAATAAGAAAATATTTGTGTTTAAAGTTATAATCTTATCCAGATATATCCATGCCATTTTTACTGAGAAAAAAGTAGTAATTTAGGCTTTTCTACTTGATGCCCCACCTTTCTTTAGACGTGTTCAATGTTTAGGTGAAAATATTGTTTTCTGTGTACACAGAATGTTGATGTTCTGACCACTATTTGTCTTCAGATTTGTAAATCATCCATAGAAACAGCTACAAATGAAACAACATGAAATTGCATCTTGGTATGTGTGTACTGAACACTTTCAGTGGGTAGAGTACGAGTGATATTTATCAGCATCTGTGGAACAGTAACTTTAAAAGCATAAGAGGGAACTTATTGATAGTCATTTATTGACTTGTTGCCAGTCATTTCTTGACATATTATCTGGATCTGAGAGAAGCCCTAGCACTCAGTTTGGAAATATGAGTAATATTTGTATGTCATAATATTATGGGTAGAACTTGGTAGAAGTGCATGCAAATCCTACATATAGAAATGAGGATATTATCTTAAGCAGTGATAATTTCTTTTTCAGACTCTCTTTGAAAAGATGAGACACATAAGAAATGTAAGGTAAAAATGAGAGGCAGGTAGAAAAAGCAATGTGTTGAGTGGCAGAATTCTTTTCTTTTAAGGGTTGATATATACCAAGCTGACCACAGTTTCCATTGCATTTGAAGATGTCTGACTAAAGAATTAATCACATTTTAATGTATGTTTTTTAACCCTGCTTTGCCAATATAAGAGCTGACTGCCAGCTTCTAGTAGTCTGAGGGAGCTTGAAAGCAGAAAGTTTTCTGAGCTTGCTGGAGTCACTTCATTTTGCTGTCCCTGTTTATCCTGTACACATCTGAGCAGCTCCAAACACTGGACTTTCTTTTAATGGGCTAAGATTTATCTCCAGGACTAAGTAACAGATTTTTTTTTTTTTTTTTAAATTTGCTTATCAAAATAATTCCAAGTTTGGTTTGTTTTTTTTTTTCCATTTTAAAGGATTAGAGTACTCTTTAAAAATGGTTTTTTTTGAACTTTTGCCTTTCATAAGTAAATAAAGCAAAACTCAACCTGTGGAAGCGAGACTTGTATAGGTCAGTAAATAAATTGTGTACTGACTTGCTCTTTAAAAGAAACTTTCAAGATGGTCAAGTGATAAAGGTAAGGCTGGTTAATACAGCAGAATCTCTACTGAGAATAACTGCATTGCACGTCCTTGATCAGATTTGTTTTGCTGTGCCCCAAAAGTGAAAAGCAATCAGAAAACTCCACATCTGGTGACTCCTGTTACTCAGGAAACTTTTTGCTTGGGCTATGTATGAGCCATGGGAGATGAGACAGGGATTCCTGTGGGGTTCTGAGATGGATAAACTGCCCTATGTGACACATTTGCCCTTTGGGTTACCCTTAATACCAACAGACATAAAAACTACAGCCACCAAAGTGATGTGGCTGAAAGGTGGTTTAGGTACTGATTTTAAAAATAATTGTAATGCCCCCAAATCATATAATATTTAATGCTTTTAAAATCACCTAAAGACCGTATTCTTGTGAGTATTATATTGTACTCATGTGTATATGTATATGTGTGTGTCAAAAAATATTTTTTCAAAACTGGTTCTATTTGTCCATCAGTTTATCCCCATTCATTTCAGGTTCCTTAAGGTGTACCAAGGCAGTAAATAAGAGATAAATCTCAGAGCTGTTCTGTTATAAAGCTCATGAAAGATGAGAAATGGGCTTTAAATAGTCAGGTGGCCAAGTGTATAGTAGATGTCTTGAAAATAATTACAAATATCATGAGGAGGTGTTTCAGGAATTTGACTTTTTTTTTCATTTGTTAAAAATAATTATTGTTTTAAGAAGTGCCTGACTTCATGAATTTTCCACGCTCGATTCATGCCCAGGGAGCAGGTTAAAACTATATTGCATTCTGTAAATAATTTTGTGACTTCATAAACGCACATTTATCTTCTGGGCAATAATGGGTGCAAAGGTTTGTAAATCACAAGGAAAGGTGATTCCACTGAGTAAAATAGAGAGCAGGTAAATTTCTCTTCCAAAGTATTCCCTCTTTGCTATAGTTCAGTGCATTTCTGGGCTTTGTGAAGCAGTGTCTAAACTCCACAACACATGCTGGCATCAGTGAAGGTCTTGTGTATCTGCAAGGAGATGTGGAGGGAAGTAAACCTGAAGTTTGTTCTTTATCCCTGTCATTATCTAATACTTTCCACACTGCAATAAGGAAAAAACCCAAACACTTCATCCTTCACCAAACAAATTTTAATATTTCTTTCCACGACAAAGAGACTGGAAAGGCTTTTTCATTTAACGTTGGTGTTGACTTCTGCAAGCTGTATTCAAGGTCATATTTGACAGGAAAAAAAATGAGAGCGAAGCCAAAAATTTTGGAAAATGCGATAGAACCCATCTTACCATGGCTTAAATGTTGATGTAGGATTTAGCAACCCAGCAGAAACAGCTCAGGCCCAACAAAAGGGTCCATTTTGGGCAGTTCCTTGGGTCTCGTTAGAAAACATGTTTGTCGTTTGTAGATGCTCTGATGATTTTTGACTTTTTATTTCCATTTAACATCTTTCTGCCATTGCTGCGCGTTCTGAATTTGAGTTTTACACTGCGCACACAAAGAAGTGCACTCTTTACCTCGCTGACAGGCTGCTGCTGTGGCTGAAGCAGTACCCAACACGTTACAGGATTTTTAAACAGCCGTGGCATTGCCTGGCTTCAGCCTGTGCTCTGCTTTTTATGTTCTATTAGTGCAAAATATGGCTGTAGGTGATGTTTTCCACTGAAGTTACACTGAAGTGTTCAGTTTTCCACTGAGCACCTGCTCCCTTCAAGGAGAACAGGACTGAGCCAGTGATCCCCCAGCGAATTAGCCATCACAAGTATCTTAAAACTGTGCCGAGAGAGGAAGGATGCTGTCAGGCCATGGGTGGATGGAAATTGGGAGATTGGAGATCAGTTTGCCCTTCTTCAGGATTTTGGGTTGGTCCGAGACGTGATTGTGCCTCAGTGTCCCATCTGCACAGCAGGGTGAAGGGACTGCCTCTCCTCCTCACCGCCCTGCTGAAACACCTGGACTGCAAGTGGATCCTTTAGTAAGAAGCACTATTTATTACTTCATGGAGCTTTGGTAATTTTTCAGGACTATGAATTACCCATTCCTATGGTAGCATTTAAATAGATGTGAATTTACAAGGAAGAAAACCACCTCTTGCTAATGTTTCATGATGTTCTAGGAAGCCTTTCCAGTAACAGCCTCTACACTTTTTTTACAGAGATTTACAGAATTTATATCAATAAATCGTCTCACTTCCCAGGCAACAGATCTCACTTTCCAAGGAAATGAACTTTTCTTACATCTTTGAATTACGGAAAGGACTAGCTCTGCATGACTACAAATATCCATGTTATCTTTGGTGTTCACAGCTTGATTCAACAAAACTGTAATGGCTGTGTCTGTGAAACTTGCTCAAAATTTATGAGTGTTTCAGCTGTAAGTGGGAAAATTAATTTTCTGAAGCTGCAAAATTGAGAGCAAATTGAAGGCCAAGTCTAGGGATTAAATTGAATGAATACAAAAATAAATAATTAAAATTTTATACTATGCAATCAGAAGGAAAATCTCCAAGAACTGGTATGTAAAACCATGCTGATGGTAGAATTTTACATATGACTGAAAAGGAAGCATTTAAAATGTTCTGGGTCATTACCAAATTACTGTTTTTACTCTGAGCCATAGGGTGATAATAGAAATAAAGCTTACGAGTACATAGAATAGTTCCTTCCATGTTAGTGGCTATAGCTTAGCTGAAGTTGTACATGTGTTTTTCATGGCAATTTTGCACATTAAATAAAACATGTCTTAAAATCTGTGTTCCTGCTTATTGGTTGTTCCCGCCGTGTCCTCTTCTTTAGATCAGCTGCCCTAAAGCAGGAGCCTTGTTTTCCTTGGAGCTCCTGGGCTTTGTAGGGATCCTGTTGCTCATCCAAAGGACAAGAAAGGAGTTTTAGGAACTCCACAAGGCTAAACCGTGCATTCCAGGGGTGGCATTCCCCCTGTGGAAAGGTGTTTGCCTGCCTTACAGAGGTGAGCAGGGCCATTCCCCAGTGAGTTTTGAGGGTGTCTTGTGATTCTGTGTTTCCTTTGTGAGTTTTTGTTCTCACCTTAATGTCCTCTATGCCCTTCCCTGTAATTCAGTTATTGTGGTTTTTAATATCATTTACTCAGGCCTAAGTTTCACAGTGTCAGTCTGAAGTAAGAGGAAAATGGAGCTATGGGCTTTTGGCAGGACTGCTTTTGTGTAAATTGTGATGCAAGAAATTTAGAATAAAAAGTTCCTTTTACTACAAGGCCTCTCTTTGTAGTTTCAGAGGAAAGAAAAGGCAGGAAAGGATCTTCCAAAAATAGAAGATAAATGAATTTCCTAGTGTACGTATCACTACTAAGGTTATAGACAGATGGCATAGTTAAAATATAATTTTAAAAATGTATAAATGTATTTATATATTTAATATATGTGCTGTGACTGTGAGTATTTAAATTGCCTCAAGGGGTCTTTCTGGTTTTTCTCAAGATACACCAAAATCTGAGCCTATTTCACAAATGTCTGGTTTTAGTGTGCAACAGAAAACAACTGGCTCATGTTATTAATAATTATATGTTTCCTTAGAAAAGACAAATGCACCACTTATGGAATGCTTCCTGACTGGCAACTCCTTGATTCAATACCTAGATGTCAGTGACAAAAAGTCAGAAAGTCTACCTGCCAAACAAACAAAAGGGAACAAGTTCCTCAGAGTTAAGTGCTGCTCAATTTCCTTATTTTATGTTAAGATGTTAGCTCTGAATTTCCAGGCAGGTGAATCTAAAATGCAGCATATGCTGCTGAAAACAGAAAAATCATTTTATGATGGCTTACTGCCTTTGGATTTCCTTTGTAATCTGTCCCTGAGCTAATTAAGGCAGCTCGACTTGAAGATTAATTTAAATTCTAATGATCCATTGTAATAAGGCTGAATATCTATTTGGAGAGTTTTAATGTGGCAAACTCAAACACAGCAGTCTGAAATTTAATGGACCCAACTGTTTGGTATGAAATAATTCAGAGTTTAAATGCATTCTTGTTTTTGAATGGCTTTGTATCTCATTTTTCCCACCATAAAGCAGCCAGGGTGGGCCATGTGAGGTTTCGGAAGTGAGGCACCTGAGGGCACTCCTTGGGGAGCACCTGAGCATCACTGCAGGTGCTGAGGTGGCTCTTCCCCTGCTCAGCCCCCAGGCTGGCTCTGAAGGTGTGGCATTGCTTTTTGAGAAGCTTGCTTTGTTTAGAATTGGAAATGGGAGCAGCCTAGTGATGTTTTGAGATCTCTGCCTATTTGTAGCCTGAAATTTCTTTCTTGAATGCAATAGAGATAGATTTCTTGGGTCACAATGCAGCTACATGAAAGAGATCTGAACTGTGCCAGCATCTAAACGTCAAGTTTAGCCTCCCTTGAGCAATCTAAGAGAACAGAAACAATTTAAAAGATGAATGACACATTCTTTGTGAATAAAAGAAAATGCACTAAGAATGCTGTTCTATTTTGTCTAATACATGGCTCAATTTTCACAAAAGAAAGGGTAGATCAGCTTGGAGATGAAACCATGAGCCCTCAGACAAGAGCAAATTACTGGATTTAGCAAAGCCAGGTGGAAACAGAGCAGAAAGTCAAATGTTTAGGCACAAATGAAAATCAGCGTATGTGCCATTATGTATTAATAGCCTGTTTTTCCCTAGAGGAAGAGCTTTGACCAAAGCATCCTGGTGGAAGAGAGCTGTGTGTGAGGCTGGATAAGGATATCCCTTCTGCTAAATGCCACGGTCCAGATTACTTTTTTCAGTGGATGTGTGTCCCTAGGCAACTCTGAGATTACATATGAACTGACCTTATTCCTTGCGTTATCACCCAGTGTTAACCAAGGGTTGCTTTAACATAAAGGCCATAAGAAAAACAGAATAACAGATGGAAAGTATTCAAACTGTGTGGCGTGAAAAGCAGCTCTGTTTAAGCCTAGGAAGCCTGAATGAATAATGACTGATGGGAGCTGGATGTAAAGTGAAAGACTTGCTAAAAGCTGAGGAGTAGTTGCTAGGAAGCAGAAATTCCATGTAGTGGAAACCTTTGTAGGACCTTGCAATAACCTTGGAAAACTTAGGGTGGTTTAAGAGTAAAACTGATCTGGAGATTTGGGAAAATGAAGATAGTTCCTTTGCTGCCTAACTTGATTTTAAAGCTCTCACTTCTGCACAAAGCCTTTGAAGGCCTCCATGTATTGGCATTTTTTCTCCAATCCAAATTTGTTTTCTGGTTTTTAGTTTGGTCGCTAACACAATTCTCATTTTCCTACTAATCAACAATTTCAGTGGAACCATTCACATTTTCACAGCAATTAACCATTGCTGGTTTAGCTTCAAAACTACCTTTGAGAGATTTTTTATCCTCACTCTGCAGAGGGAGCAGTGAAACACTACAGCCCAGATTTCCATAGTGTTCTGGTGTTCACTTGTAATCACATTATAATGTGATTACTATAGTTTGATGATTGAAAAATGGGAGCTATAAACCAGATTTAAAAAAAAAATATAAACTCTCTGTGCAGTAGATCAAAATCTGGCTGGAAAGACTGAGGCAGTATAAGGGTGAATGCTGTAATAAGCAGTAAGAGGAAATAAAATTTTGATATCGTGTTGTGTTAAAATATTTCACAGTTGAGTAACTTGAGCTCAGCTTAAATAAACCAGAGATTGAAATATTACTCTTAAAAATAAAGTTGTTTGCCAAAATATTGCAGCTTCAGGGTCAGTAACTTTACTATTTCATGATGCCACCTAGTGCTCTGGAAATAGAATAGGAAAAAGTAATTGGTATTGTTTTATCAGTCTGATGAGCCTGTTTATTACTTTGTGGTGTTATTCTCCATGCCATGGGTGGCATAATTTTTTGAGTGGTAAATTATCTACACATAGGGACTGCTGGGAATCCTGACAAGAGCAGTGTTAATTTCTTAGTGTTTTTGACAAAAATATTATACACTTCTTGTCTGCATACAGTAATTGGAGAAAAAAAAAAGTTAAAATGCACTGTGGTGTTACCAGTAACTAGTTCCAGGCAAATAATACACCAAAGATAGTCAACAATATGCTATATTATTAATTTGGTAGGAGAACAGCATATAGTAAGCAGAAATCCAATATTGAAGACCCACTGAAATACTCCAAAGTGATAGAGTGACAGAATATCCATCTGGAATAATCCTCAATATACTGGTGGCCATTACTTCAGGTTCTGCATTGCTTTCATGCTTTGTATCTTCTTTTCTTCCAGTGCCTTTAGAATTTTATCTAAACAGGAATGAAATATAATTTGTCATTAACTATGTCATTAATAACTTACAATACTTTAAAGTGAATCAAATAATGTATTAAGTGAACTAATAATCCTTACAACGCCTTGGCTAGCAAATATCTGAAAACTAGAGTTTCTCAAAATAATAGGTATTAAAAATGGAAAGAGGTGAGTATTGCTATAATGAAGGGAAAAATACATACAAACTACCAATCAGAATTTCTTTGAGATCTTCCTTTGAATGCATATATCCGATGGCCATTTTTCCTGTGTTCTTGTAACCTTTGCACTCCTGAAAGTTTCCTGACTGGCACAAACCTGTGGGCTTGCAGGAAATGATGAGCATCATATCCTTATCCTATCCTTACATTTGTTGGCCTCACTACTGGAACTCTAGGTTCATTTGTAATTTAACTGGGGCTTTGGTTTTTTTTTTTTTTTGTTGTTTTTTTTGGTTTTTTTTTTTTTTTTTTTGTTGGTAGGTTGTTTCGTGTGGTGTGGGTTGTTTGATTTTTTTGGGCGTGTGTATTTTGGTTTTGGGATTTTTTTACGCCTCCAACTATCTGTGTGCCATCAGTGCCCTTTATTTTACATCAATGCTGATGGTAAAACCGTGGGGACTCATTACTAGTCGATAGATTTCGCACGTACAAACTCCCTTCTCACTTCATGGGTGCCCGCGATATTTTCTTGTTGACGCTTAATGGCTTTGGGGGTTTCGCTCCTTTGCGCAGCACTGACTACGCCCGTAGTTCTGGTGATTTCTGTAATCTGTGCCATCAGCTGGCTACCCATGGCTTTGGGGGTTCTGTTCCTTTGTGCAACACTGACTGCACCAGTAGTCCTGGTGGCTTCTCTAACGCGTACCCTGAGCCATGAGCACTGTCCGGGCTGGATGACACGGGACAATGGCTTTTGTCCCTGCTCCCCGTGCTCCCGCACGCACCTGCGCTGCCCCGGCCGTGTCCCCGGGCTGGCTCTAGGGCTCTGCGGGGGGAGACACCCCACCCGCCCCCCGCACACCCCGCTCGGGGCTCCCTGCCGGGGCCCGGCCGTGCCGGGCGCTACCGCTGCCGTGCG
>VZRL01007676.1:1008062-1045295 GCA_013397895.1 Origma solitaria | reverse complement strand
CGGCCACGACGGGCGCTGCACGGTCATGGCTCACGGTCAGCGCGGCGCTGCCGGCCGTTGTCCCCGCGGAGCCCCGGCACGGCCGAGACCGGCGGTTGTCCCCGAGGGGTCCCGGGGCAGCCCCCGCCGTTGTCCCCGAGGGGTCCCGGGGCTGCCCCCGCCGTTATCCCCGAGGGGTCCCTGGGCAGTTCCCGCCGTTGTCCCCGAGGGGTCCCGGGGCAGTCCCCGCTGCTGTCCCCGAGGCGCTCCGGCCGCGAGAGCCGCCCGGGCTGGGCTCGGCATCCTCCTCTCGTCCTTTCCCTCCCTTGTCCCGCCGCTCCCCGACCTCTCCCCCGGGCCCTCTCCGAGCGTCTTCCCAGTTTTCCCGTGGAAAGTCAGGTGTTTCGGCAGATTTATTTTTGCGGTTTCAAAGGGTGCGACAGGCTCTGGAAGTAGCGTTGGTAAAAAGAAGTGCAGAAGGCACTGTCCAAAAAGTTTTAACTTTTAACAGTTTATCTTCAGGCTGTATGTGAAATAAGCCAGATACTCACGAGGGAAGGATGCTGGTGATAAAAACAGGGAAAAAAATTGTCTTCAGGTGGTTGCTCATGGAAAGCTAATGCTCTGCCTATCAGGTGTTCAGGATTATGAGTCTGTGGGGGTTTGAAGCGTGGGGATAGGTGTTCTCCTCAGAATTTTCCTTTTGTTTTTTTTTGTTTGTATTTGAGGATGAGACTTGTCATTAATACTGATTGGTGACTATTTCTTTAGCCTTACCTCTTTCCGTTAAATATTACACCCCTCCTCTTCTGTGGTGCTCAGAACAGGCCAAAAAGGCTCTCCCAGACTTCCAGCAGCAGGACTTTTGGGATGGATTTAGGCTGATTTGAGGTATTCTGGACAAACCCAGTAAGTGAGGTGCTGTACCAGTGCTGTTGGTAAAGGATTGATGGCTGCAAGGGCTGATGGAGGTTAGCCAAGATCAGCAAATTCACTTAAAAGGAGGTGAAAAGCCCACTGCACTACTAATGCAGCCTGGGGTGGACTTCAACAGTACACAGCCCCTAAGGCACTGCTGTGTGCTCTGGAGTAAATCTCATTTTTAAAGCCTTCCCTTGAATACAAAGAAAAGATTTTCTAGAAGCAGAACTTCTGTGTACTTTTAACTGCAGTGCTCTGTGCTGTGAGCCAATGCTGATGTGAATGTTTTGAAACTCAGCAGATCTACAGATGCTAGCTGTCTCCAGAGTGACAGTCAGTGTCCTGAAATGTGGTAGGGACAGAAAAATAGTGGCAGGAGTCACTCAGTGTTTTATTTTAATGTGCCCTGTTAAGGGAGTGTGCTCTGACTTAAGAGTCCATGCATATTGTGTTACATGCAGTGTGCTTACATAATTAAAATTCCAGTACCAGTGTAATCCCAATACAGGTTGCATATTTTGTAAATGGAACCTTTTGGCATTTGTTGAATTTCAGGCAGTTCTTTCCTGCTTGTCAAGACTGTCAATTTATGAGATGTGTGAAAACAAACCTCTGCTTTTAGTAAAGATATGTTTGCCTTATTTATACAGTGTTACACAGGGGTCAGACACCTGCCCTCACCTTTGGCATTGAAAATTTGTTACCAAAATGGGGAACATTTAATACTGGGTTCTGCATATAGACAGACTGACTGTAAATGATCAATAATCAGAGTTTTGAGACAAAAGATGTCTGTTTTTTGGCCAGCAGTCTCAGGAGCGCCAGTAGCTACAGAGATGTGATCCGGCAGAGGGAGGCAAACACACACTTGTTACTGTGTCACGGTTTGTCACATTTTGCACATTCAGCTCTGTGTGTTTAAATGCTGATGTTTGAAGTGCTCATGAGAGTGTTCATTTTGGAGAAGCAAATCTTTTACTTATGTAGCAAAGGCTGTAGTGACGGTATCCCAGGCACTGCTTCTCTATGCACATACTTTAAAGCTTTTTGAAAGACTTTTCTGTGGAGAGAAGTTAAGGATAGTGAATAGAAGTTATGAAGTCTGAAGGCAGCTAAAATATTCTCATGTTAGTGGCAGTGGTAGTTAGTCTGCAGTGTTAGTGACAATATCTGCTGATACTCAGAAGTGTTGACTGTGTGTGTGAATTAATGTTTTTACACAGATTGCTCTAAGTATCTCTAAAAGCCACAAATGCTACAGCTCTTCCAATTTTATGATAATTTTAAACATCAATTAAAAAAAAAAACCAACAGATTTTCATCACTGGTGTATCATGAAAAATTATAGCAAGAAGTTGGATCCAATGTCTTATTTAAAATGTGTGCTAATAAATCACATTGTTGCACTCAGCTGAGAGTTGTGTTGATCTTCCAGCATGGATGTTCTGCCATCTCTTCTTTTTAGTTTAGCTTTTTAGCTTATTGGTGTCTTTTTATCACAGTTGTCTTTTTCCCCCTGTCCCTTTTAGTTGATTTCATTATGCTGTAGTTCCTGGTTGATCCATTAATGTATCTTACACCAGCTTCCCACTTTCAGCTCCCAAATTCTCAGCCTTTATTGCTTGTCGCTCAGATTAAACAACAAAAAATGCTGTATTTTCTCCTTTCTAGGGCAAAAGTTTCTAAAAATCTCCAGAGGAGCTGCTGTGCTCTGCTCCCAAACCCTGTGCTTGCAGGGAGTGAGCTGTGACCCTCCTGCTCCCCTTGCTCCTTCCTGCTCCTTGTGCTCGCTGCCTCTCACATTTGTGACATTTGTGGTGCTGCTTCTTAATGAGAAGTAGAAGAGTCCCCACCATGTGTCTGAACTATTGTACTGCCTCTAGTTTGTCACTTGTTTCTGTTGGAAAAGGTGTTGGTGCTGTTCAAACCAATCCCCGTTTGGACACGTGACCTTCTACCACAGTGTATAATAGACATTGTAATAATTTTGATGAATTTATTGCATTTCTGTGGCAAGGTTTTGGTAGTGGGAAGCTGCAGGGGGGGCTTTTGGGAGAAGCCGCTGGAAGAAGGTGCTGGAAGCTTCTCCCATCTCTGATGGAGCCAGTGGGCTCCAAGGTGGCCAAAGCTGAGCCAAATATTATTTTTCCCCCAGTGAAGTCTGTTTTGCCCATGACAGTCACTGGTGAGGGATCTCTCCCTGCCCTCATCTCAACCCACAAGCCTTTTGTCATATCTTCTCTGCCCTGCCCAGCTAAGGAGGGGAGTGACAGAGTGGCTTGGGTGGGCACCTGGTGTCCAGCCAGGGCCAACCCACCGCAATGACCTACATTATTCGCTATGAATAAAATGTAATTATTTTTCCCGAGTTCATCCATTTTTCCCGAGTTCACAATTTCAGTTAACAACCTGTAGGATTTCTCAGTGAAATTGATTTCAGGAGGATGCCACTCCCTTCCCTGATGTGTGTGTCTGGCCTGCTACATGTGCCACATTACAATAACGCGAGCCAAGAAGTGTGGGCTATTTATAAAGTCTCAAAGCACTTTGCCAGCAAACTCGAAATTAACAGAGAGCAACTAATTAACAATTATACAACTTGAAAGAGGTGCTAATTAAAAAGTTTTTGAGAGATGAATTTTCAATTGAAATACAAAATTAGCCAGAGACTTAGTGCCTGAAATTAAAATTTGGACTGATTAACAGAAATGCAAAAAAGCGCTAGCTGTGTAAGAAATGAATTTTTAATTTTCTCTTCAGGTAAGTCTATGCCATCTTTAGGATATGAAGAAGATACCTTGTTTTACCCAGAAAGCATAAATCAAACTATTTTTCAGTGTTGTTTCAGTCTTATAGTGTTTATGGTGCGTTCAATCACAAAATTTGAGGATTTTGGCAGGGGAACCATGACTCAGCCTCTCTCCAATGATTTCTGTGCTGCTGAGTCCAAAATGCCTGCCTTATTTGAAGAACACAATGGGAGGTAGGAAACAAGAAGCTTTCTGGAAGACAGGTGCTGCTTAGAGGCATTCAAGTCTAGTTACTGGGGAACCTTTTTATGGTTTGAGGTTTTTTTCTTCTTTGCCATTATGCCCTGTTCTTCTGCGCACTGTTGGGAATGGGAATCTGGTTGCTTCAGGATCTAAGTGGAGCAGGGCGCATACATGGAATAAAAGCAGCATTAAAATCTGATCTACCTGCAGGCTCTCTGAAAATTTCATTTGAAATTCCTTGGCTTCATGCATTTTATCTTCTGTGTGAGTATGTGTAGGGTGATGGGGAAGAAATGAGATTATTTTGATCGAGCGGAGTAATATCTGCATATTAATTGAGCAGGTAAATACTTTGGTTGTCTGTGTTTGCATCTTAGTTAATGATGGGTGCTTTTTCTTTAAACATGAAACTTTGTCAAACCCTGATGGTTGTCGCCTAATATATCTCTAGGATTACCTCATTTCTGAAATGTAATTTTTCACAGTCTGTCTCTTTTCAGAGACTACATTGTTTTAGTTGTGTACCCGGCAATTTAAAGGAAATAATGAGACCTCCGGCGAAATGAGAAAGCTGAATTCCACTGAGCGTTAGACAAGAGATGTGGGTTAAGTGCTGCTGAAATGACTCATCACAGCAGGTGAGGTTGCTCAAAAAAGGCACAGCTCACCACATAAAAAATTAAAGAGATCCCAGTTCATGCCAGCTTGGAAATAATAGAACTCATGAATAGTCCTGAAGGCAGACTCACGTCAGCTCCTGGCTGTGATTATGCCACACTCCCAACACCTTCTGAAATTCCTATGGTGGAACCATTTAATCTTGGCTCAATAAACACTACTAGCACTGACAATAATAAAATTTACTTAGCAGTATTCAAATGGGTTACATATTCTGTTTTTTTCTGTCTTGAATTGAGAGATGTTGGGAGAGAATCTGCATGACACCCAATTATTTTTCTTTGTGTGTTGGGAATTGACACTGTCATAAATCTGTGCATTTTCAGGTGGTGGTGCGGTCTATAGGCCTCAAAATCTATTTGGGAGGTTTTGTGGCTCCAAAATTCATGTGGTTTTCACTGTGAATATACATATGCTCGTAACTTAATTCACATAGTTATTAACAAAAAGCCTTTTCATGGGTCTCTAAGATTTGTTCTTTAATAGTTTACACTATAATTAGGGACTAAGCATTGTGCTAAAATCTTGCTACATTTTTAAGGCTCACCATCATGTAATTTTTTTTTTTTTTCAGAACCGTGTAAGTATTATTGGCATGTAAAGCGAGGGCTTTTCCACACTTTGCAATAATTACTGTAAAAAGACAGTTTATCCTGGTTATCCTCAGGATTAGAACTGCTGCAGTTTGCAGATGTGGATAGTTTCTAATTATAAGATCAGTGGAATGTGAGTGGTCTCTGATTCACTTGTGAGTCCCTTCAGCCCATCCTGTCAAGGAATGTGAAATATCAGCAAGTGCAATCTGTGCTCCTTACATTAACTAAGAATAATGGAGACTGCCTCGTGCCAAACATAAAAGCACAGTGATTGCAGTTGAAACTGTATTATAATGGTACAAGGAGTTTCATTAAGAGTCATTTTCATCACACAGCGTAGCTGATTCAGAGCACAAATGTCATTTGAGTATTTCAGAGCAATGTGCCTTTGCTCACTCTTGCTGGTGCCATGAATTGATGAACAGGAATTATGAGAAAAGTAGCATTTTCTTTCAAGCCTATTAAGGCTGCTTTATTAAAGTGTACAAAAAAGATATATAGCTCATACACAGGAATAGCAACTGGTGTATGTTGACTGATTGTATAACTTTTCTCTGCTAAAATATATTTTCCTTGAAACATTAGTATTTCTAAGGCTTTTTACTGTTTAAGCAGGTGTGTTACTGTAAATTTTCTGCTGCCTCTTGGAAAATTGTTTCGCTATCACTGCAGCTGACTCATTTGAACAATAATTCAGTGCCCCGATACAATGAAAGATGAGCTTTCAATTAATCCTGCGCCACCTCTGCTCTTGTTTATTTTCAGTACTAAATTATAGCAAAAATGTGAACAGGTCATCTAATTTAGGAACATGTTTGGAGGCAGAAGGAGGGAAAATACAGTGAAGACTTGCTGGCTATTGCCACCCACTCACGAAAACAAGAGAGGAGGTAATTGTCTGTGAAAATGACCTAGAGGGAGAAATAAAGGCGGGGAGGGCACAAGGAGGACCTTGTGGATAGGTGTCCTGTTAGGAGCATAAGGCACTCCTCCAGAGTGCTGCTTCCTAAAAATCAGGGATTTTGTGCAACCTGGTGTACTCCACAAGAAAATGGAAAGTCTGGGCATAGGTTTCCTGAGACTTAAGGCTAAGTCCTGGAGAGGGAACAGCAGCTGTTGCTGATGGATGCCATCCCACACCTTGCACAATGGGCTCCCCCCTGAGCTGAAAGGCATTGCTTGAGAGTTGGGAAAAGAAGGCTGGAAAATTTAAAAAGGGGATAGAATCTGCTGTGAGGCAGCTGCACCAGCAGCACTGCAGTGGCAGTGGGTGATTGTGTCACTCGCTGTTTGTTTGGAATGTCCTGCTGGACACCTGCAGCACATTTTCCTCCTTGGCTCTTGATAAAGTTCAAAATATGAATATTAAGCCACAGGCCAAACCAAACCAAGCTAACAAGGCTGCGGCTAAGAGTCATTTTGAGGCTAAGAAGGGTTTTTCCTTTATAGCTCACATGAAAATTGTCCAAAAATAATCTTTGTCCTGATTACGGTGAAAGAGCTCCAGCA
Source organism: Origma solitaria (assembly GCA_013397895.1). Lineage (NCBI taxonomy): Eukaryota > Metazoa > Chordata > Aves > Passeriformes > Acanthizidae > Origma > Origma solitaria. The sequence continues at coordinate 1,038,619 of VZRL01007676.1, read as the reverse complement.
CTGGAAGGCTGTTAGGATTCTCATCCCCCTGGAGCTGTGCCACACATCCTCTGGTGCCAGTGCCATTGCTGTGGGCGATGTTAGTTAAGGTGTCATCAAAGCATGATTGTTTACAATTAATTGCTAGGTACTAATTAGGTAATGGATGGCATCCTCTCAGTCATTTGCTAAAATTATAGGACTGCTGTCTGTAAAATACCTTGCCCTCCGAGCACATATTCCAGCTTTAAAGCAGGTGTGTGATCCTTTTAGTAAATAAACACCTCTTGAATTAAGCTGCATCCATCCCACTGACCACATCTGCGAAGCAGCATCAAGCAGCAAGCCATATCCAACAAAAACAGAGGAATACATCCCAAATGGAACAGGATGCACCTGGGAGAGGGTGTAATGAAAGCAAATGTGTGATTTCAGTGGATCGGGCGCTTCTAATTAGCCCTGAATGGTTCATTTTCACGGATAAGTATAAATTCACACGGTTAAAGGTGTAATGCTGTGATGGTGGTTTGTGATGGTGCCCTTTGCTTTCATTGCCAGCAGATGGCTCTCTTGATTATCGCATAGCACTGAACTGAAGTCTGATTTATGGTCCATGGACAGAGGGGAAGTGCCTCCTTCCAGCCCTTCCCGATGAGCTGCAGTCCTGCCCTGTGCAACCGTGGGGCTTTGGATAGAAAAATATCGAGGTAAGGTATCCAAGAGTGAATGTGTGCAAATATCACCCACATCTGTGTCAGGGACATGAGAAATAATAATGGAATGATGTGCTCCAGGAAAGACAATTTGCAAAACACCTTGCTCGATTTGTCTGCTGAAGATTATTACAGAAAAAAGTGAGGGCTCAGACAAAGCTTGAATACTCTAGCAGAAAGAAAAATTCTTACCTAAAGCTGAGAGAAAACATCTCTGGCATAATCGTGAAATTACTCAAGTGCCAGTTTAGATAATTTCCCCCAATTCATATTCTGAGCTGAAATAATAAAGTAATCTGAGTGGGGGTGACAAATAGATATCATAATCTTTTATATTTTTGACCTTTCCTAATACTGAAGTTAGTTTTTGAATGAGAAAGTGGAATTTGAGGAGAAGCTTGAGCAAAGTGGAATTTGGGTGAGTCCAGTGTACAGCATGGGAAAGCCTTTCAGGGGGTGACTGCTGAGATGCTGAGAAGAAGAAGGCAAGGCTTAAGTTGCCTTTTCTCAGTAGAGGGGCAGGTCAAAGATGTGCTGTGGTTGAAATTCCAGCTGCTCTGATGGGTGGCAGAACCCCTGACATGCTGAGAAGGAGGGAGTTCATGCTAGAGAAAGGCAGAGGAGTCACAGCGGGGGTTCACTCGTTATGGAAATAGAGTTTGGTAAGTAAATGTGGAAATTAATTAATTAGTATATGTTGCAGAAGAAGCGGTCTGAAAATAAAGATTAAACCAGACAAGGATTCACTGGGGACTTTGTCCTTATTAGCAGAGCCTGGTGCTTCAGCCTGCTTCTGAGATAAAGGTTCGCAGGAAGGATAAGAAACTTTGGAAATAGAAGGGATTATTGCGTGGTGGAAACAGGGCAGTGGAAAGGTTCCAATTTTATCATGCTGAATGGAAATGGAGGTGGTGTGCCCAAGCAAGCATGTGCAGCATTAGCAAGCTCTTAAAAGGACACCTTCCCAACATGCAAACTCATTTTACACCCAGCTCCCTCAATATTGGTCGAGATGGGGTGTGGTGAGGGCAGAGATTAATTTTTTCTATCTTTGGAGCTGAGGAATTTTCCCCTGTGAATCCTCTGCAGGTGCAGCATGAGCAGAGTGCTGGAGAGGAGGATCTCATCTGCCACCTGACATCAGTGCTCAGTGCAGGGGGATTTTTTTCTTTTCAAGTCTGTGCTTCTGGGGAATCAGTTAGAAGTGGGGTCTGATAGAATCCCTAAAGGAACCTGCTGTGTGTTTTTAAAGTGTGTTTTTAATACAAACCCTTTAGGAAACTGTGCCAAGTCTCCAAAAGGATAGACACTTCAGAAAAGCACCGCTAGAAATAAATTCTTTTATTGTGTTTTGTATTACTTTTCAAGTTCTTTTAGTTTCTTTTATGAAAAGCTATTTCTCTTTCATTGTCAGGGTGTTTCTGAGGGAAATACGTATCTGATATCAACAGATTCCACATAGGGTTGTTTCAGGAATATGTGTAGTTTCTGAAGGCACAACTTCCATTATAGGGAAAATGAAAGTTCTCCTTTTTTAATGAACCACACAATATAAGAACAAAGAGGTCCTTGATAACTTTGCAACAAGGAAAAGGGAAGAGAGTCTCATTTCCAAGCCTGTAAGCAGAGATTTTATGAGTGTAGAATTCCAGATATGCAGAAGGGAAGAAAAAATCCTGGATGGCAAATTACCTCTAAAATGAAGGCAAAATGGTTGCCCATTTTCCTAGCTGGCTTGGAAAATGTCAGTCGTGGAGTTTTCCATGCAAATCTAACCTTTAAGCTGCTGCCCTGCTGCATCCTGTTGCTCTGCATACCCCAGGAAACTGTGGAACATCTCTCTCCAAACACAAATGGATTTGTTGGAAGCTGTGTTTCTGCACAGCTGCTCAGACCTTATTCCACTTGTGTGCATGTTTGTGTGTAGTGAATACTGCACAAAACAGTGACCGTGGGTTTTGCTGATAGGAAAGGATAAATAATTGTTGATAAATAATTTGGTTAAATTGCTGATCGTGACATTTGCTTAATTGCCGAGTTTTGCTGGGAAAGGATTGGGAATTGCTGCAGGGAAAATCTTCTTGCTTTCACCATGTACTGTGGAAATCCAAGTCATTTGGCTTTAAGTAGTAATCTGCCTCTGGAATTAGGACAAGAGAATAAGGACGCTTCAGTCGTAGCATCCCTGGTTTGTCAACCTTTCCTGGATCTCATGTAGTTTTACCCTCTCTGAATAGATATAATATGGATCAGCACACGTTCGTTGCTGCTGTGGATTTTATGACATGGGAAATGATGTCTGGGCTTTAAAAAATGGATGGTCAATTAATTTATGGCTGTTAACAGCACTGCAGTTTGCAGGGATGGAGGAAATATTGCTCAAATAATGCTCAGAATCTCTGCTGGTTGCATCTAATTGGCAAAATTAGAATCACTTTTGCTTTCCTCTGGTGCTGCACAGCACACATAAATCTTCTGTTTGATTTTGTGATGCGTTTGGTGTTGAAAGGCTTGCTCTGCCCTGGGCACTCCATGGTCTGAGCAGGCAGGAGGACGAGGTGACCTCCCGTGGTCTCATCCCACCTAAATAATTCTGTATTTTCTATAATAAGAAACAACTTTCTGTACCATTTCTAGTGATGACAACTGTGCAAGCAAGTCGTGCAACATTGGTGGTCCTCTGCTACTTTGTTAATAAATTAAACTTCAGAACCAACTTAGATGGCCAGTCCAAATATTCTATTGCATTTGAAGTGAGTGGGAATGCTTTTTATTGGCAGCAGAAAGGTTTAGGTCAGACTTTGTACTCATAAATTTTCACTTATTGTAAACATAGTAAAATTATTTTAATTTTTATGTAATTGCACTCTTTAAAAAGATATACTTTTCTAAAACTACCTTTTTCTAGGGGGGGAAAACCCTGCTGGAAAATAGTATAAAACCCACATTTAATATGAAATGTCTAATAAAATCAGCTTTAAGAGCTACTTAGATGGTTTAAGTAATCTATGCTGCTTTATATTAGAAATCCGTATGTTTTTCACTGTATGAGATTTTGTTAATGTTTTATATTTAATTTATGATGCTAAAGTCTGGATATAGACACTTTCTTTTATATTATTTTAAAACCCCAATGTATTTTTGGCTTCAGCACTGCAGAAAAATACCAAGTTAAAATAAGCCTCATTTAGAAAGTCTTGTAGTATTATTTATAGAGTGTCCTTAGAAAGGTATCTTTTGTAATGTTTGGTCAAATCTTTTATGTAGTATCTAAAATTTACTTTTGAATTATTTGACGATGTGGCTCCTAAATGGCACCAGAAGTGTGATACAAAGCAAGACACAAGAAATGCTAAACTAAAGATGCCATTATTCAAGGTTTCATTCTCATTAAGATGTATCTAAGTGAATATTATTTCTTTGACCTTCATCATTCTGTGTTCTACCGCTCATATATTATTTTAATATGATTTTTATCAGTGTGTATGAACTTCATGTGATACTACATTCCGGTAACTTTTGCCTTAATAGTTCGGCAAAATTTAATAAATATATACTGCAGCCACAGTTTATCCTGATTTACAGTTATTAATCTGAAATTCTTTGTCATTTTAGGCTAAAGTACTCAAAGCTCCTTGTTATAAAGCCTTTTTTAAAATTACTATGACAACTGGTTGGTTAATAGAAAAAAGATTGAAATACACACGATTGCACACGGTGTCTGCCTATACAATTAATGCAATATTTAGGATTTACAGCTGTTATGAAGATCAAAGCAAACAAGCTGGTGATTTCTGCAGTTGTAATGAGATACACTGCAGGGAAATGTACTTTAAGGTTGCTGCTTCTCACAGGAAAGAACATAGCACTTGTAATGAAGTCTTTCCAGGAAAGAAGAAATTTGCATAGTTAATTTTGTGTTTTCCTTTCTGGGCATACCCAGTCCACAGCAAGTCATGGATGTGTTTGGAAACATTAAAGGAAAGCTGAGGAGGCTGTGGGAGCTGTGTGATTCAGAGGCATGAGGATGGGAGAGGTCCCTGTTTGCTTGATCTCTTCCCTCGGGCAGGGGCTGGATGAGAAAGACCTGCCCAGGATAAGAAAGAAATGATCTTGCTTTTTGAAACGGCAGCATGGTAGGAATTGCCTCGGAATATGGGAATTTTGATTCAGGTTTGGAGCACATTGCTGAGCTTTACTGTAAGATGCTCCCGAACATCCAGAGATGTTCAAGGCTCTGGCTTTTCCTGTGCCATGGCTGGGCTCTTTGAGCCTTCTTGGACAAGTTCTGCTCAGTTATGGCAAACTTTTACTTCTCTTGTGCTTGGGAATATGACACTCAGAGATGACTTTGAATCTGCAGGTATGATCAATATGAGTTTCTGTGCTCTTCAGTGCTTCATTCACACTGCAGTTACTCTGTAGTGCTTGTGCTGACTCCCAAGTTGGTGCTAGATGCATTTTAAGCAGTGGCCTTTTTTTTTTTTTTTTTTTTGAGTATATTTAGTGTGAGAAGTCAATTGTCTTTTTCTTTTAGTGCAATTAGGATCAAATGAGGCAACTGAAATCAGCGGCACAAAGCATGGAGGAAATCTAATACTGCTCTGTTCTGATGTGACGCAGGCATGTTTCATTTGGAAATGAATTGTTAAAATGTGTTAAATTTTCAAGAGTGGAGCCAGGGCCCATCCCTCTCACAGTGCAGTTACCTTGGCTCCTTGCCTGGCTAGAGCTGGAATCTATAGTCGTTTCACAGCACGCCAAGTTACTAAATCAGAATTTAACCTAATAGGAATTCACAGGAATCAAAAGCAAAGGATGGGATGGCATCAGCTAGCAGTGCCTGTCTGAAAAACACTATCTGTAAATCTTCAGAAAAAGATGACAAATAGGAAAGAGACAAAATTCCTGCCCTGTGCTGCATATTTCACTCTACTGCAGCCTTTGCACGCACAGCCTTTGCTGTCGTTTGAGCTGAATGGGAATAATGCACGTGAAAATACAGAATGCAGCCATTGTCACCCTCCTTTCCTTACAGCACAGCTCCCTTCTTCCTGAGGACAACTGAGGCCAAGTTGACATCCTGAGAAACATTATACCCACTGCCCTGTGGGCCACAGATGGCTTTTGCGAGCGTTCCTGGGCTGTGACCCCAGGGTCACAGGGTCCTTGCGTGTCTGGTGTGGCTCTGTCTGTGACACTGGGGCTGAAGCGCTGTCCAAGTGTTGGGACTGAACCACAGCCGTTCCTGGTCTGATTCCTTTCCCAAGCAGTGTTTCTGGACTCAGAGGGATCTGAGGCCACTGCATTTGAATTTTGTGAGGATCACCTTGGATTAAAAGAGGATGAATACCTTTATTTCCCGGTTAATTTTCAGAGGGGGCTGCTAGTGTGTAGCTCTGATGGGAGAGCACTTTTCCATCTCCAGCCTGCTCTGCAGAATGGTTCAAGCCCTTGCACTGGGGGTGTCTCTGATTCACGGTTTTCCCTCCATCCAGCAGGGCTATCCTGGTCTCTCCTATCCAAAGTTTATCATTCCCTGGAGGGATTGTGGGTGCCAAGGAAGCTCCTTAAAATTCCCACTCAGCCTCAGATTGCAGTGGGGTTTATGAGCAGTGCTGGAACACATGGAACTGCGCACCTTCCTTAATCTCTGTTCCAGGAATTTGTGTACGACAGCAGGGTCCTGATGGGGCCTTTAGGAACCCCTGTGTGCCTCGGAACAAGCAGCTCTGCACAGCCCAGCAGATGAACTGGTTCCCAGCCGGGAGGTCCAGCGCCCCTGTCACAGCCCCGTTTGCTGTGTAGATGCACCCAAAGTAGTGGAATTGCTGGTTCTAATGCCTAATTTTTCTCTGGTTTTGAGAAGGTCTTTCCCCTGGTCTTCTTTAATCTGTGTTTCCTTAAATTATTTCTAGATTGCCCTCCTGTACTGTAAGAGGTTTCCTCAAGTTTGTATATTAATTTATAAGCCACCTCCCACTGAGAGAGTTCCCTGCAGAGTCAGAACTCTTTTTTTTCAATACAAGAGAGACTAAAAACTTTAAATGAAGCTTTGACAAAAGGAGAGCGATAAAATAAGTATTCTTTTTAAAGAGAAGAACTATTTCCCCTGTCTTCTGCTATCAGAATGCTGAATGCCTGATTTCCAAAACACAGGGAGTTTGTAATCTCTAGTACTTCATAACAACTGCAGGTCCCAGAAGATCAATAATAAACAAACATTTATAGCCAAATCTGACAGTTTCATTTTTAGAAGGAACTGTTTGAGTGTAGAGAATGAATCTCTGCTGTTTAATTTAATATGTATTGTCTGGCTGCCTGTCTCCCTTTGCTTTAGTGATGCCAGGAACAGTGAGGCTTACTGATATTGTCTTTTCTTCTGCTTCCTGATGCTTTTAAAATAACAAAATATAGGAGGTTGGACACTGGGCCGTGCCAAACAAGTGTTGCTTGTTACTGTCAGGTTGATTTTCAGTAACCTAAACACAAATGACATTGTATTTCACTGGATCAAGGAAGCCACAGGCTTCGATAATTGTAATACTAATAATGATAATAGGGGAGAAATCACATTACACATTTCCCTCTCCATGTGCTAATTTACCTCTTCATGTTGGCAGTTCTTGTAGTCTCTTTGTTTGTGCAGTGTCTAGCACACCTTGACTTCGATATCACAGTATTTATTATTGATAACTACAATACCATGTTCAGGAATGTATAATGGGTAAGAATCAAATACATTTTTAACTCTTGTTTGGAGGCCCTGTTTTGTTTCCTCTCAGATAGGCAAACATTTCAAGGCACTTAATATTATGTGTTATTAAAAATTCCAGGGAACAGAGTTACCATCATCCATTCTAGATTTATTTAAAAATAAGAGAATTCTAAAAAAAACCCCAAAAGAAATGGATATTCGTTGAAACATAAATTGAGTAAAGAATGGGCTGTTGCAATACCAGTGATGTAGCTCTAGATGTACCATTGTAGGACTTTATCAAAATGTGCAGTTTCTATGGCTTCTTTCTGCTTAATGGAGATAATAAATTATTAATTTCACAGCAGGTCTCTGCTGAATTAAAAGATGAAACAGCAATTTTGTTTGGTGACAAAACTAGTTACCTAAACCAGTTCTGAACATGTTTTCATGACTTTAGCTGTTCCAAGCCATTGCTAGAGAAGTGCTCTTCATTTTAAAGACCCAAGAGATTAATGTTCTTTCTGGGTGGGTACTGTGCTCATACATATTAAGGTTTACATTTGAATATGGAGAGGGGAGCCTGTATTTTCTGCATACTCTAAAGGATGTGTGACAAATGTTGCCCTGTGCATAAATGACCCAGGGGAATAATGGTTGTCTGTGAAGGCTTTCGATTTTAGAATCTAGGGTCTTCAATGATACTATGGTGAATAATGCTGAAGAGATGCTCAAAATAGAGTCAAATTATTTTCTTTCCCGTTGTCTCTGTGAAATGGAGGTCACCCTTGCTGGCATGTGATCGTGGACACAGAGGCCCCAGAAATCAGTAATTATTGCACCTCTTCTAGCAGGTGCCATCCCAAGGATCATGGCGTTTATACTGTTTTATTAACTAGATTTCTTGCTTGTTTCTGACGCACGTTGATGGAGCTGTACCAAAGAGTGGGATTAAATGCCTTGTTCTGCCATTTGCTGAGATGGAGGCAGGATTCAAACCTTTTAAGGGAGGTATTGTATGTTATTTATTATAAGCATTGATTTTGTTCATCTTCTGCCATCAAGTCCTCTTTGTACTGCTTCACTTGTAATTCATATCTGTGTCTTTTAAGATTAAGCATAGAAAGTACTAAGAGACATTTCCAAAGGCAACAGCAGAGGACAATCAAACAATTAACAGGAGCAATGCAGAAAGTGGAATAGTCAGCCCAGGCCTCTGAAAAGATCAGAGAACCCTCTCATCCTTTCAGGCTGATATTTATAGACTTTGCCTCTTGACTTAGTACACAGGTTACTGTGGGTTTTTCTTCCTTTTTGCAGTTCATCTGAAACCTTTTTTTCCAGGAGAGAACAAAGTTCAAGTAAAACAGGACTTTGTACTTGACCCTTTCACTACAGAGAATTACCAGGTTTGGTGGATTCCTGGTATTCTCCCTGGGAGATAAGCCTGGGTCACACAGAGCTGTTCTTTGAGGGAGCTTTTGAATCTGCTGGACAAGAAGGTCCATGAAATTTTAGAAATGATTGAATGGCTGAAGCCAGGACAGTACCTTTAAAACCTTTTATTGTCCTATTATTCACACTGATGCTTGCAATTAGGATGATAAAAGTGCCTTGAACAGAATGCCAAATGCAAAAATGTTTTGCATTGAAAACAGAGTTGGATAATTTTATTGAATACTGATTCAGAAATATTCCTTCAGGTTACTCAGTTTTAATTTTTTTTCGGTCAGGGTGGTCAGAAAAGAAGAGGTGTAGGTGTAGCAAATCTTTTTTTCTACTGTATGAATACTGTTCACCTTTTTGTCTCTCTGTATTGGAGATAAGGTCTTTATATGTCTCAAATGTTGTATTAATGTCTTCGCTATTTACTTTTTTAAAATTTATTTGGACCATAATAGTATGCAGCAGGGTGGATTATGGATAATGCTAAGTCCTGTACAAGCATTCATGAAAAAGCCAGCTCTTTCCTGAAAAACCCTTTGTCCAAGTGGTTATCAGTTGCGTGACAATTATTACTTCATTACACATACCCTGCCAGAAGTTATTTTTTCTGTTGTGTTAGCGCTCACTGCTCTGCACCAGAATAATTTTGTGTATTACACATAATTTATTCCTGCCCCAGCACATTATTAATAATTACCATAATCTGCATCGTGGTAATGCCAAGAATTATCAGCTGTAGGCCAGAAAGCTGTTGTGCTCAGCGCTGTTAAAACACATCACGACAGCAGTCCCAGGCAAGACAAGCTTTTCATGGAAAATCATCATGGCTGAATGGATAATGGGTAGAACTGGAAGCCAAGAATCCTTGCTCTCTAATTGTGCTTCTGCTGCTGATTCGCTGTGCAGTTGGTGCCATCAGAGCTGCTGTGGAGCCAGGCGCGAGTTTGCGGATGTCTGTACGTGTCTGTTTTCCGTGACATAAAACAGGATTAATTCCCTGCCACCTTTGGATGGGGAAGAAGAGCAGATAGTGCATTATATGGATAAGATAGCTTTGCTTTGGGCTTGTAGGAAGGGAGAATGATACAGAAATTTAGGCTGGGGGTTCAAGTGAGGGATCAATACTCATCCATCAGGACCTGCATTATTTTCTGCAGAGCTGCTGCCCAGCCAGTCAGTCCCCTCCCCAAAAGGATCCACAGGACTGGTCCAGCCCACATTCCAGGCTTTACATCTGTCTTTTTTTTGACTTCTTGAATTTATTTTTTTATGGTTTTACCTCTAGCTTGTTGAGCTCCCCCTGAACGGTTGCTCTGTCTTCAGACTCCCCGTCTTTGGTGTCACCTGCAGGTTTGTAAAAGAGCACAGCCACAGGAATGGAAGCCCAGCTCCTCTCTCAGTGTGGGTGAAGTTCTTTTCCAGCAGTCACTCAAACATGTTATTCCAAAACACTTAGAAATTATGAAAATCGCTAAAACCCCTCTGCGCATTTGTCCAGATTCCATGTGGGCATTGTTTTTACTCCAGCATTTCGGAGTTGGCAGGTCTCACCGAAGGCTGGGAGACAGCCCAAGCCCACAGGTTTGGGCTGGAGCTGGGCTGCAGTATTTCTGTTTGGGCATCCAGACTGTTCAAAGCTGACAGGACTCCGAGAGGGCTCCAGTGACAGCAAAACCTGTCCAGTGAAACCTGTGACAGCAGATAACAGGACCTTGAGTGGTACAAAGTGGCCCCGCAGGACAAATTTTGTGTGAGAAATGCAGCTGCCAGCCACAGCACCGGGGGATGCCCATGGTGTGCGTGGCCACAAGCTGGTGCAATTCGTGCCTGCAAGAGGGGAAGAGTGATTTTAGAGAGAGGGAGCAGCTGGTTTCACCTTGCTAGCAGCCTGTCCACACCAGTCCAGAGGTGATTTGTCCAGGGTTAGAGTGAGAAGCATCACAAGTCTCAGTGGTAGCACTTTGCTCTAAGTGTTAGCCATGCCAAAATGAAGGAAAAGCTTGATCACTCCAACAAAAGCAAAGGAGATGCACAATCGTTTATAACACATCTGATCCTCCCTGCCTCCTTTGTGCTCAAATGGGATTTTTTAAAAAAAAGATATTTGAGGGGGAGAAGGGAAAGAGGGACATAGTGAGGGCTCCTGTGTGCACACAGTGGGGAGATTTAGAAATCAGGTTGCTGCCTCAATTCTGCCAGTTTAAGCCAAAGCCACAGGGATATTATTTTTGACACTGCGCAGTGGATTATAACTTCAGCTCCCATTACCTCTAATGGGATCTTTGCTTGCAATCTGCCGCTGCTACAGCAATGAAAATTTGTCCCTTAATGCTATTTTGCTATTCCAGGTTTTTGTGTTTAATTATATTATATAATAATTTGTTGCAGCATCTACATGATTCCTTTAGGAATGCACTTGAAATGCTTATGGATTTTTATAAACACAAGCTGTGTATCGCTTTAAGTCTCTCATTGCTTTTGCAAACCATTCTGCCTTAACACAGCAACATTTTTTCTCCCTTGCTCGGTGAGCACCCTCTTTTACAGTGTGGCCATTTTGAAAAGCACAAGGATAGTGATGCTGAGAAGCCCAAAGCTCTTGTTATTGCATTTGTGACTTGTAAGAAAAAACACTCAGGTGTTGCAGCTGGCTCCCACTTGAGTCAAATGCAGCAGAAAAAAAAAAAAGACAAGACATAGTAGGTAGACGATTTATCTTTAGTGTTGGAGTGCATTATAATTGTTATGAAATTATTGACATGAAGAAATAGATACATTGCCACATAGATTTTTTTTTTTTTCCCATGGATATGCATTCAAACTTTTACATGAATTGGTTTGCATTTTGCTGCTTTTTTCTCAGGCATGCAGGTACAATTAACTGATCTGCACTATGCAGAAATTGTGAGATATACCTAAAAATTACTGTGTCTGAATTATTCACCAAACTCTGTCCTTGTGCAGGCTGTCATCAGCTCTACAGCCCTGCAAAGCTAATTTCTCAGAGAGATAAAAAATGAACACCATGGCTGTTCCTGTTTTCCTCCTGCAACTTTACTTTTTTATCTTCTCTCTCTCCCCTACACATGTATATATTTGGTGCGGAGAGAGATTCGTATGTCTGGAGGTAAAAAAAAAAAGCAAAAGCAAGATTTATTATGCTCCTTTCGATTTGCTTTGGAGGCATTGCTTACTGGGGACACAGCATGCACTGAATAGAGCGTTCTAATTAAGTGGCAGAAGGCAGATCAGCCCAGTTACTTGAGACTTTGCCACAGATGCATTAATTGTTTGCACATCACTTTTTCCCCCCCCTCTTCATTTTTGAACCAGGTACACCCTATATATATGTAAATAAAAAAAAATATATATATACATATATATGCACATACATATGTATGTATATAAATAAATATATATATATGTATTTATTTATTTTTATATATATATTAAAAAATATATAACTGCCAGACAGCCATCTGATCAGTACTACTCTCCCACCTTGTCAAAGGTGGGAAACATTCCTACTTCTCCTGGCCAAGGAGTTATTTTTCCAGCTCCTTGTGTTTCTGGCAGTGGCTGCAGCCCTGGGTTGGTTTGCCCTCGGTGCCGTTTGGGCTCTGGGCCAGCAATAAGTTTTCTCCATGCTACTGTGGGGGGAAAATTGCTCTAATTTGAGCACTGATCCAAGGAGGTCATACTCAAATGTGTGATTTTAAGCAGGGAAGAGGTTTATTTAGGGAATCTTCCTCTGGAGCTGTCCTGTGAGGTGAGATGTGCTGGGGTTTCTCCTTTGGGCCTCCAGGGTGAATACACACGTGGGGTAATGGATGCTGGATCCATTTTATGATCTGAGTTGATTTTTAAACTCCCTCAGCTCAACATTTACAGGCTTTTTTAAAAAGAACTATTGAAATATTGGATAAAAAGGGCTTCTAAAAAGCAGTGCCTCTGGCAAGCAGAAAGGAGCAAATTTCTCATGAAAGAATTTATTTTTGGTATGATTTCTATCCCAGTTTGGCAGGATGGAGAGGTTTGGGGAGGATGCCTTCATATGATCACTTAGTCCATCCTTGCTTAGTTTTAACTAGAAATATTTCTATTAGTGGAGCACTAACTCAACAGGGTATGACCTACAGTGAATTGGGACTTTGACCATTTGGGAGTGTTCTCAAAATAAGTGAAAGGCCTAACCCTAGTGTCCAATGCCAAGTAATTAATTTATTCCAGGGAAAGAAACGAAACAGTAAACCATCGTACTTTGTAAGTAAGTGTGGTCTGCTTTGTTCTTAGTTTTTAAAATTTAATAGTTTTTTTTTTTTTTTCATGTGTCTGCCTTCAAAGAGAAAGGTAATTGTATTTATATAGCTGAGGTAGAAATGGTTACAGCAGGTTTTGGGAGAAGTCAAGAAAGAATACACTGTTATTCTTGCTTTAAATTTATTACTTAGAACTTAATAAATACAACAGTATTTTTCTGTAGTTTATTTTATGTATTTGTGCGTGACAAAACCCGCTGCATGTCCACATTTAAACATCCGTTAAAGGAATTCTGTAAAATGCTGTGCTGACACATAATAAGAACTGATTTCAACCACAGTCTCCTCTAAAATGCTAATAACTAAAGTGCATTTACACAGTGTCTATATATTATTTAAAGGTAACATTCTCCTGTTGCACAGGCAGATGTCTGCACTACATCAAAACCTCTTTATCTGTGCTTTGCTTTGCAAATACTTTCCTCCTTTTTCAGAAACCAACATTTCTGTGTATTACTTACATATCTAATTTTGAAGATTTGCTTTAAAAGTTCTATGTGGCATTAATAAATCTCTGTCTTCAGAGGGCTGATATTTTCTTAGTGGCACTCCTTTTCAATGGCTTCTCTTTTGGATGTTAATCTTAAATTGCAAATTAAAGATTAAAGATATTTCAGGAATTGGCAAGAATTCTGAATCATATTTTATTGAGCGTGACATGATTTGACTTGATCACAGGCCCTGATATTTTCCGTGCTCTAAGGAATACATAAATTATTGAAAGAAAACAAAGCACAAGGAAATTCTAGCCGCTAAAACACAGGAAGGTAAGTAAATTCATGAGTATCACAGCTCAAGGAAAGCATTTTTAATTCCCTTAGAGATGACTGAAGAGCTGATTTTCTGGTGTTACCTTGTCACTGTGACTGCAGTAATGATTATGTCTGGGATAAACTACTAGGGATGTCTGTTAAAATGATGATTTGTTATTCAGCTCTGGAATTATTGAAGCTTTGGGGAGCTAAAAGGCAAGATTTTTACTGAGTGAATCCACCCATTTATAATTCCCCCAGTCTCAAGAATAAAAGAAGTTGTACTCAAGCACTGGAGAATAGTGATTGTTAAATTTAAATAACACAGAAAAATGCCATTAATAATTTAAATAGTTGTTGTTTAAAAGTGAAAAAATAGGAGTAAGCAGTTTTCCAGTAGAATAAAGTTTCTGGACTGCAGGAGGTGAAATGTCAACCACAACTGTTGGGGGTTCCTCTTCAGAACTAAAAAAACTGTGTTTGAAAATCTGCACGAAGGTGTTTATTTCATAAAATGTGCAGTACAAGAAGAAGCATTATTGAAAGACCCCAAACCAACAGGTAAGGGAAGTAAATTTTAATACAACTGTTTCTTGTCAATTAAGGAATGGGACAGGATCGTAGATAATTTATCAGCTCTATTCCAACTCATATGTCCCTGACACTGTATTTTCACAGTGTGTTAGAACAAAACAACAAGCCGATGAATAAATCTGAATTTGAGTTTTTAGTCTTTTGAATGGTTTCTGTTCTGCCTCTTTTCTCCGACTGAGATATCTAAAGCAAGAAAAACTGCAATCCTAGGCATGGCCAGCTGCTTTGAAGGAACTAGGGACAATAATTCATGTGAAGTCATTGTAAAGGGCTTCATGATTCAGTCCATTGTCTGCGAGCTTAATACTTTTATGCTCTGCATCATAAGACACTCTTATTGATAACAATGCATGGTAATTACTTATTAATCACAGAGAAATATTCTATGTAGGAGCTTTTCAGATAAAAATCAGTCATTCAACCACATTAAGGACTTCTGTACTGAAGACCTTTATGGTTAATGGTTTAGATTTTCCTGTCTATCTATTGTCTAAAAGCTGAACTGAACTTAGGGAATCTCAACAACTGAACTGGATTGAATGTTTGAAAATTTTCCTTCCTCTGTTTTTTTTTTTTTTCCCCCCAAATTTTGTAGTCTGCAGTTATTTACCAGCCCCTTTATTGCTCTTCAAAACTGATTGCTCTAAATCCCGTGGGAGATTTAGGGACATGGGCTCAAAATAGAATGGTGTAATTTTCAGCGTCTGGATGGGAGACACAGATCATGTCTCCTTTGGGATTTCAGTCCCTGGTGTGGCTTTAATTACGCAAATAACTGAGGTAGCTGTGACTGACATTAATGGCAATTGCACCAGACGCATGTAGGCTGGATTTATTGGATTTATTCCGTGATGTGATGGGATTTGTTGACTTTCCATGCTGGGTTGGCTTTGGAGCACAGCTAGGAAGGTGCCATGGGTGAGAGACACTGAGGGGCAGTGTGGGTGGGGACAAAAATACCCCAATTTTCCAACAATAGGAATATAGTTTGGCTTTTGCAGTGGGGAGAACGTTGAAAATGCATGCCTTGTCTTCTCTACAAACAGGAACCATGCGTGCTTTTTCTGTTGAGTGGAAAAAAAGAGGTTTGGGATAGCTCTGGCTCCCAGGGGTGCCAGTGCCACCGTGCTGGCTCGGGAGCACACACAGTGTCCTGCTGGAGTGAGGGACAGCCGTGCCCTCAGCTCCTTCCTGCCTGGTTATCACCAAGTGATTCACAGGTGTTGAGCAAAACTCATCATTTGAAAGTCATATACACCGTGTGATAAAGCAGCATTTCTGAAATGCCACAAATTGTTTAAATTGCTGTTTCTGAGAAGGGTAACACCTTCTTCCTAGCGCTGAAAATGTGATTTAAATGTTTTCAGTCTAGATAAGGAGACATCATTAATTGTGAATAAAACCAGGATGTGCAAGATATCCACTCCTGCTTTTTGAGTGCTAATCGCATCTTTGAATAATGGCTTCTGCTGAGAATCTTCTTAACAGTGTTTGTTCACATTGTATGCCCTGGCTTAGTTGATATTTCCCCTCTCCTCCCAGATTTGCTATATGTGTACTGGTATTTGGTGGCATAAAATGAGAATTTAGGGACTATGGGTTCCCCCCACCCCCCCCATTTATTCTAATTCAAAATTTGGGCAGCATTAAAGGTGAAAGACTTTGTTTCTCTAATAGGCAGAAATGCAGATTCCAGCCAGTGGCTGAAAGTTGAGGTTTTTAGCATCACTAATAACAGAGATCTGGCAGGTCAGATTCTGCCCTGATTTACACATCTGTTCAACTCAATTATTGTCAGATTTGATGTGATGGCAGGTACAGAAAGGTGGGCGGGGTTTCGGTTCTGCAGTTGGAACTTGGTTAACAATTCTGTTTATGCAGTGCAGAGCCCCTCCGCTGTTTCCCAGAGCTTTTTGTGACTCCCCAGAGCTGAGGACAGCAAAATTTGTGAGAAATGGTTTTCAGCAGAGCCCACGACTCACACCGCACTAGGGCTGGGAGTGAGTGGCTTGCAGAAAAAAGGATTTCCTTCCTTCTGTTGGTGAGAAGTCTGAGTGGCCCTGAGCTCCTGTGGAATTGATGTATCTGTGCAGAACTCCTGAATCTCTGATTTTCAGGGATGCTGTGGCCTGTCCCTGCCAATCTGTTTATTGTAGGGCATTGTGTCTTTGTACCACAGGACTGAGTTTTTTGTGTGGCACTACCTATTTTCTGTCCTGGGAGTCACGTTGGCATCAAACTGGGAGAACTCAGGAGGCACAGAAGTTATTTTCCCTCTTTTTTGGGCCGTCCTAAGCCTGTCTGCAGGCTCTGGGTTCATCCCAATGAAGCCTTACAAGACTCACTATCTATGCCTGTTAACTTTTCAACAAGAATAAAAGACATCTGGCTGAAACATTTTGGCACCTGAAGTTAGACAAAATGGATTTGGTGGTACATTATTATGGCAGTTGGATTTTTAATATTTGTTATTTTTCATGGATATGTGCATAAGCAGTGCTTGGCTTATAAAGAAGAGGCAAAGTCATTAGTTTTCCAAAGCAGAGCAGGCTGGCACTGCTGGCCTGCCTTCCTGTGGGAAACAGGACGCTGTGAAAACCTTGCAAGCCAAAATCATCACAGTGTGTGCTGCATGTGAGAGTCATCTCACCAAAATTTGGTGTCCAATAGCCATAAAAACCTGAGCTGTGGAGTTCATGCTCCAAGTGCCTCATCAGTTAAGGCCCCATTGGATGCCAGTGCGTAATTTATCTGCTCAATTGACTTGAGAAGGTGTGACCCTGCACTGTATTTTCTGTGTCTGTGTTACTGCTGCCGAGTCCAGCCTGGTTCTGCCAAGCAGGGAAACGTTCAGCACCCACCACAAGGGTCCAAGCACAGCTGGAGGCTAAATTGCATGGAAAAAGAACCTTTCCAGACAGCAGCTTCCAACCACGAGAACCCTTCTTTGTATGGCTTTGTCTAAAGGACTCACCTGTCTAGATTGTCAGGAGCTCCGAACGAGGTGAAAGCTCTGCTCGAGGAACAGATACACTGGGAGTTTTCAAATCAGCACCACGGTTTGTAAAAGGGCATTTGCTTCCATTAGCTGTCACATCTTGAAGTGAAAATAGCACACCACTGAATCTGCTGAAGGGTCAGGGAGAAGTTCAAACGGAGAACAGAAAGGCTGAATTGTTCTGTGCGCCACTGACGCAGAGGTGGCGAAGCAGGGTCAAGAGTTTCTCTCCCGCTGAGGTGCTGGGCTTGCTGTGACCTCTGTGCGGTTTGGAAGGGAATCCAAAGCTCCTCTGGTTCATGCCTGGCTGCGGCACTTCTGTGTGTGCCATTCTCGTAGTGTATAAAAACATCTTTGTCATGTTACAAAGACGAAGTTAAAGTTCATGTGCTGTGTTCTGCACTTCAGAGAAGATTCTGTGTGCGAAAAAAAAAAGGGGAAAAAAGAGAAAGAAATGCTGCAGAACTCTGCTTCTCACTCCTGTTCTTACAGAATATTAGGGTGTGGGAGAATCAGCAGTGCTTGATGGAGATCATTGGATTTCCTGAGCCTCAGAGCTGGGACAGAGCTGGGGGTGGAATAATGCTGTGAGCAGAGCTGTCCTCTGCTGGTTTGTTACCCCTGCAGTGCAGTGAACACAGAATGATTTGGGCACTTTTAAAATTATCTGTTTCTGTCATAGACAAAAATCGTTGGACTTGATCATCTCAAAAGTCTTTTCCAACCTAAATGATTCTGTGATTCTATAAAAAGGCTCCATTTACGAAATATAATCACATGGAGGCCTAAAAGAGAAATGTGTAAGTAGCATAGAAAGTGGGGTGTGGGAAGGCAAAGGGATGGACTGGTACTCTTCACCTGGTCAAATTCGAAATTGCATGAAAATGACCACCCTATCAAAAAAAAAAATAACCCCTCAAAACCCCCAAACCCCAGCAAGTTCAGGAGCCTAAAAAGCAACCATTGTTCAGGACAGTCATCTCCAAATTTCATATGGATAGAGCATCTGAAATCTAATAATTTCTGTAGCTTTTCTATGAAAGGTGCTTTTTCAGAAAAAAACCAGTTTTACCCTCCATTTTCAGCTTTCCTTTATCAAATCCAGGTTATGTTAGAAGAGCAGCTGACTGGGAACAAAGGGAGAAGATTAAAAAGGGCTACCAGTAAGTAGCTTTTTTCAAGGAAAAAAGGGCTTTATTTTTAGATTTGCTCACCTGCCTGTGAAAGAGACATAGCAAAAGGAGACAAAGGATGAAAGCGAAAAGAATGATAATGTTGACAAAAATGTGTCTGTATTCACCTTCAGGCCACGTGTGGGACAACTCATCCATGTGGGAATTTTGTGATTACTTTTCTGAGGGGATTTATTTATGTCTGGGATTGCCAGCAGTTTTCTATAGCCCAGAAATGGATCTGAGGGTGGCCACTGGTGGCCACATTCCCGTCCCCAGCCTTTTGCCCAGGCTCCTCAGACCCCTCTGCCCCAGAACTGCCCTACAGTTATCAGGGCTTGGTGTAGTTTTAACTCTTCAGAGGAAAATGTGAGGGGGGAAAAAAAGAAGTTCACGAATAGATTGCGTCTGTCTCTGAATAGTTTTGCTTTTTGCTTCAAAGATAAACCAGGATGAGCTCAAAGTTGCAAAATGCTGCCTTTTCTGGCTGATCTCCTGGGAGGAGCCTGCTCCAGCAGGACTAGTGCACTTCCTCTCCCCTCATTAAGATTCTTCATTTCCCTCATCACGCTGACACATTCTCTAGCAGAGGTCAGCTTCGTTGTGGAGGTCACGATCATTTTCTCTTAGAGTGCTATTTTCTTTTCCATCATGGAATCTCCCAGCGTGGAAAAAGCAGGGTAAAAATAGACCTCTCTTGCCCTGCAAAAGCATGTTTGCATTCTTCTGTCCTTGTTCGAAATGTCTAATGCTTTATCTCATCCTCCTGTCAGTTCCTGAGTTGTCCCCTCGGCCTCCAGAGCTTGCTACTGATAATCTACCTCTGTCCTGATTGCATTTTTGGTCTCTCTTCTTACCACCCTTCTCTTCCAGAAGGCAAAAAAAAATCTGTGTCCTTTAGACCCAGCCATCTCCTGTAGGGATTGTTTAAATGCTGGAAATGGTCATCCCTGAAACGGCCTTTTTTAGGAACTCCGTATTACAATTTATTGATAAGAATTCTGCAAAATTTTGGCTGAAATAGCTGCTTGCCTAGGTAAAGGAGCATTTAAAATGTATAACAAGGATATACATTGTAATCTGCTTAAAATTTTATTATGACCTGCTGCTCCAAAACTATAAATGAATTAATTCAGCAGAACCTGTTCCTTCATTGTTTGGCTTTCCACCCACCAGTGCACTTTTGGTACCTTGTAAAGAAGGTCTAAAATTAAATAAAATAAAATTCATTGCAATACTGACCTGAAGAGGACCTTTTGTTCAATTGAATATGTTACATAATTCCTTCACAGGTGGTTTTCAGTATTTCTGAGTTATTTAAGTGAATAGCTGAGAAAAAGCAATAACAAACATAGACCACAACATGGAAGGCTTGGAAAATATGTTTTTACTCTGTTCATACACAGGGGCTCAGACCTTGTGCTCCCCAAAGAGCAGTGGGGGCTGAGGCCATCAGGAGGTTTGTTTCAAGGGCCTGTTCCTCACCCAAATTAAACACTAACACAGATCCACCCTCTGATTCCACTTTGTGCCTCGCTAATCTTTCGGAGAAGCTGTAGCCTGTGGAAAATCAGCTCTGCAACACACGAAGGCGGTTCACAGATCAGTATCTCGATGGCAGAGAAGAACGAGTGCTGTGGAAATGTGCTCTGCTCGGTTGTGCCCAGGCCGTGGAGAGCCCATCTCCAGGGAGCAGATCTTCCAACTTCTGTGGAAAGGGATGAAATGGAGAGCCCTGTGCCAGACACAACATTTTGGAACAAGATTCTCACCTGAGGTACGGAAAAAGAGCTTAATGCTGTTTATTGACTCCGTGCAGCCAGGCTGGGCAGGCCCTTCCTTCAGGAGACCTCAGGGCTTTTGCTGAGGGTTTTCTTTGCCTTCAGTTGATGTGAACATCACTCAGGAGACAGTATTTTATCCTTGCCGTGCCAACTTGGCTGCAGAGTGACTTCCCATGTGTCCTGTCCCCTGCTTCCCACGCTCCGCCAGGCGCCAGCTGGGACAATGCCATCGCGGGCACCCCTGGGAGATCAATTTGGCACACAGCTGTGCTCATTGTCAGCTGTGATCATTAGGGGTGATGGGATTAGCTTCACTGGTGGTGCTGGTGAGTGTCTGTTGTTGCTGCTGGCGATACATTCCCGTGCATCAGTTCTTGGCTCTGCTGTTTTATGGCCCAAATCGCAATCACGGCAGGTATGGGAGCAGCCAAGTGAGGAAAGTTGGAAATAAAGGCAGAGGTGAGCGGGTGGGTAAATTCTCTTTTATACCAAGTAAAAGAAGCACTGGCTGCTTACTGTAAGAATGGAAAGGACCCTCACAGAGAAGATTTTTACCTTCAGATATTTTTTCTGTCTAAATGTTGTGGAAAAATAAAGTTTATGTCACTCAAATTAACTACTGACCAGTGGCACCATGTGGGTAATATCAAATCTCAGATAAGAGTGTGTTTGCTGTTGATGTTTTCCATCTCATTCAGTCACTGGGGGCAAAATCAAGCATGGTGCTCCAGAATGCATTTAGGTGTGTTTCATTTGTCATTTTGAACAGAATAAGCAAGAGGCAGTAGGTGAAATGTCTCTTTCCCTCTTCCTTTTATGAACTAAGCAGGAAAGTGAGATGAGTTGTGGTGAAATGTAAGGAATCTCCTCCCTCTTAATTTGCCATCTGAGAATCATAAGGTTTAAGCATGACAAGTAATGTGTGGGAATTGGTGAAGGAGAGAATCAGCAATTTAACTTAGTTTATTCATACAAAATTAAAAAGACTCAGTTCTGCTGTTGTAGCTTAATGAGGATGTGTGGAGTCTCTCAGATGCCTGAGATTTTAAGGGTTAGCATTGCTCCTGGAAAAGGGATATGTGCCATTGAATGCCAATTGCCATATTTCTGTTTAGCAGAAAATAACACAGGGCTTATTACATATAGCATGGGTTTTTATCTTTATCTGAACTGTGTGTGCAATGTATGTGCACATCTTATCCTGTCTGCTTTTGGTCTTCCTTTTCTTCCCTCTCTTCAAGTATTTGGCTGGCTCCAGTGTGTTTTTTCAGCCTTTTGCCAATTCCTTCATGTTTGCACCAAGTATCCACATTTCCCTCAAGCCGCTAAAATTGATTTGAAGCTGAAAAGATAAGAGAAATAGGCAAGACATATTTTCAAATTGCAATTGAAGATAAGAAGGGAAACACCCTCCCTAAAATAATGGGGGTTTCGGAGCACTAACAAACTGGAAATATGTACTTAGCTCTTGATATGGGCGTTCTGCAGAAAGGGACACTATGAGAAGGAGGTTTTTTTTTACTGGCCTGAAGAAGTCTTTTAACATAAAGAGAAGTCCAGGCAATAAAATTTAGTCTTTTGTCCATTTGAGGGTATGTAATTCCCATCAAAGTGGCATTCGATCTAGTATGGAAATGAGAAGCGTGCTAGGCTCTTGTACAGATTTTGAATTAAACTGAAGCACAGAGATTTGTTTTTAATGCACATGTCTGCATGCAGAAATTGTCTCAGGCACTTTTAAATTCCCATCCCTAATCAGAGATTCTATTGGAATGCTTATATAGAGAAACTCTGTAAGGAGAGCAGAGGGAAGGACTTTGTCCTCTTGTCCTTTTACCCAATCTTATATTTTTAAATTTTGTGATTACGTTCTGTTAAGCTGTCACAGAATTATGACTTGCAATTTAACATGCTCAAGTTCCTCTTGCAGCCTTTCTGGTGCATATTAATTGCTATCAATAGCTTCTTTTAATTTCTAAGCTAAGCAAGTGGAGGAGAGGAAAGGATCTCGCAAATGCTTCAACTCAAGTGCCAATTATGACTCTCTCAGGAGCGTGGAGGTGAGGGAATTGTGACCGGCTCCCTCCCTTATCCAGCAGCTGGATTTGTGTCCTTGTGCCTGGTTTTGGCAGCTGGAGGAGGGGCAGTGGCTCCAGCAGGCAGGGACACCGTGCTGCAGGAATGTCCTGGCACGATGGAATTTGTTTGTCTTTCAGCTGCAGCTCATGTTCCTGGGGGCTGGTAGACATCCCCAAGAATGGCAATGGAAAAGCAATGTTTCCAGTCCCAGCTTGGCTGTATTTCAAGCATTCTATAAAGCCAGGTTTTCCCCATCCTCACGTGATGTGTCTCCCCTCCACCTCTCTTTTATTTTATTTTATTTTCAGGAAAATGCTATTTCTTTTCAAAGGAACCACCTCCCGCCTGTGCCTCTGCAGCCAAAACTTTGTAGTGAGGAGAAAATGCAGCACCGCCAGGAGTGTTGTGGCCTCCTGAAAGCATTTCAGTCAGAGCCACATGAAAGGTGAAAATAATTCCCTCCCAGGTTTGCTGCACTGCAATAAGAAAAAGGTGCTTTCTGCACTTTATTTGAATGGCTGCTTGGCAGTCCAGGCCAGGGGCTGCATGGTCTTGCTCTGCAGACCCACGCACGGACTGCTGCTCCTCTTTAAGGTTTGCTGGAACTCTCGGTTCAACTTCACGCTTCATCCTTTTTTTCTCTGAGTAAAGGTTGTTTCTCAATGCATAGAATTTTTAAAAGTCTATTTCAAATGCAGAGTTGTGCTTTTTTTTAGGAGAATGTTGAGTTCGGTGGCTTTATATGCGTTTATTCAGAACCTTCATTTTTGTTTTCTTTAGGTAACATTTTTTTTCTTAATTTTATTTACTTGGAATTTGTCCAGCCATAGGCATGCAAATAGAAATTTAGCTTAAATGAAATTTAATAGAAAAGTTGATTTAATTAAATAGAAGCTTTTTAAAAAATGACGCTTATTTTTCACTTAAATTGACAGACCATAGGAAGTTTACTAAAGCTGGCAAATGAAATAGTTCTTTAATGCTCTTTTTACAGCTAAGTTCCCACTCAAATTCTGAAAAAAATAATAGGTGCTTTGACAGATAATTTTTATTTGAGGTGTATAATTATCTTAAAATCTGACTGAAACTCCAAAGGAAAGATTTGCTATGAAG
Organism: Origma solitaria; assembly: GCA_013397895.1. Classification (NCBI taxonomy): domain Eukaryota; kingdom Metazoa; phylum Chordata; class Aves; order Passeriformes; family Acanthizidae; genus Origma; species Origma solitaria. Next base: position 1,014,973 of record VZRL01007676.1, on the reverse strand, counting down.
ATCAATTAGTTACCACCAATTGAAAAAAAGTAGTATCTTAACATTGTTTCATCGCAGAGAATAAACTCAGTGCGTACATGCATTAATATATTATGAAACATTGAAAAGTATCTAGTGGTTGTGTTGACATAAAACCAGATATTTGCCTTGTAGTTTTACCTGTAATTAGAAAGCAGCACCTTTATTTCTTTGCTAACTATTTTGTTAACAAATGTTTTAATCTTAATACAATTAGGCTTTTCCATCAGTTACCACAAAGCCAAGTTCAATTTTTAGCCACATTTGACTGCAAATACTTATGCTTCTATTATTTTTTCCCCATGCTTTTAATGGCAACAGAAAGACAGAAGGACAAATAGAGTCATTGGGTAGCACACAAATAATTTCAGTAATTGCTTACTTTTTAGTTCCTTTGGAGAAGATGGGCTGGTGACCACTAGAAGAATAAAATTGGTTTTCCAATGAATTTTGTTAAGAAATTCTATTGGAACAGGTGACAAAATGGATATTGAAATGCACAGCACTAAGTCTGGATTGAGATTTAAAATAATAAGGTAGGATAAGCAGAAATGTCTTCAGCGGCAGATTGGTGCTGCTTATGTTTTGCAAAGTTGTCTCTCTAAGGCACATGCTGTGCTTGGGGTGGGTGAAGAAGTGGATGAAGTGGCTCAGTCTGAGGGAGAATGTTTGGGCTCTGGCTACTGAGATTCTGTGCTTGATTCTGCTTCTGCACAGGAACACGTGGGCCACTTATCACTCCACATATGCAAACTCCTTCATTTTAGGTGTCTTGCTCAGCGATGTCAGGGTAGAGACATCTCAGGGTGCTGTACCCAAGCTTCTCACATACAGAAAAGGGTGTGGTGGTCATGTAGGATAATTGTGGAACTCAGTGGTGTAAAGCTGATACAGAGCCCTTGAATGGGGACAAATATAAGAAATTAATAGAGTGTACAGCCTATGAAGTTATTGGATTTTACTGAGTTGTTGTGCTCGGGGGACTCCTGGCAAAGACACTTTTGCCATGGTTGCTATAGAATGAGCTCCATAGTCCTCCGAAATGGGAGAGGCTAAATATCAAGAGACATTTCAAGGCTGCCTGGTGCTATCAATATGGCCATGAGTGATTAATGCAGCTTGTTGGAGTCATTAAACTGAGAGATGCAGCAGGCTGGAGTTTAGACTATTGATCTAGTTTCAGTCCTGGTGAAAAGATATATGGAGGAAATATAATGGTATTATTATTGCTCATCGTAAAGCCATGTGCAAAGTAAACAGAAGATCTCTTAAACTTTAGTATTACATAAACTATACAAAGCACTCCAGAAACAAAGGTACGTTCATGCTTAAAAGCAGGGCAGATGTTTTATAATGGGAGCAAATTCCACAGCACAAACAATTACATTGTAAGTCACGGTTGTGATTGTTTCCTTTATGCCATGCGTAAATGATTCCAAAGTTCCAAAGAAGACATAAACAGTAAAAAAGGAACTGCTTTCTGTTGCAAATTGGAGGTGCAGTGAGACACAATGGAACTCCGGAAGAAGTATTGAACTAAAATCTTTTTCCTCCCCATCTGGCCTACAGAGGTCCCCATCAGCTGACTGCCACCTGTGGTGACATTTCCTCTCGTCCTCCGCCAGCGATTGGTCTCACTGGAGCAGCGCTGGAGGCTGGAAAATGTCAGTCCTTTCCCTCCCCTGAAGCAGTGTCACTTTTCCCCTGCGCGGTGTCACTGTGCCTGGGGTGCTTTGGGGAGCCCAGGTGGGATGTGCTCGCTGGGCAGCTTTGGCTCCCTCCCTTCTGTGCAGCCACGCAACATCACAGAAATACTCAAACTAATGAAACGTGGAGGGATTTCAATATTTCCAGATGGCTGAGTCCCTTGCAGTTTATACTGTTGCAACTGTACTCTATTTCAATTATTTCTCAGCCATTAGTATGCACAGCTTAGCATTCCTGGTTAACGTTTGATTTCCCAATGAAGGAAGCAAAGGAAGTGCCTGCTACAAGGAAATACTTCCAGTGGGGCCTAAAAATATTGCCCATGAAAATTTTCCTGCTCAAAATACGGTATGTTTTTCTGGCACCTTCCAGTGATTACGAAGCTAATGAAAATGGAAGCTGTTGAATCCATCTGTCCTGGATATTGCTCTCTTTGGAAAGAGAGCATTGAGAGCTGTGTATCACAACCTTAGGAAGAGTATAGGGTGGATCCACATGTTCCCCTGTGTTAGGGCATGGAGTGTGGCAGGAGGGATGACAGGAAAATGGGGAAATCTGTTTTCTTCTAGGTTTCATTGTTTCAAGCAGCCAGCCACAGGAGTGGATACTGATGTCCTGGTTTATCATACGGATTTAGGCTGTTAACTCCTGCGTTTTCCACGATTTGCTGGCTGCTATCAGCATTCACAAATTGGGAGTTGTAAAGTGGGACGTTCAGAGTCATATATTCTGGATATTACCAGTGTCACAGGTGAGTGTCATGTTATATTGCTGCAATTTGCCTTTTGTAGTAAAACTTCTCATTCCCCCACGCCAACAGAGAATTCTCTCTGTGTCCCTTCATGTTTCGAGCCTTGACTTTGAGTGCTTTGTTGCCACGGCAACTCTGCACCATCCTTCTGTTGCATTTTTGCTATTCCTACAACTAAGGAGTACATCAAATAAATTAAACTTGTCAATCACACCTAAAAAAAGATATTGAAGATGTTTTCTGTCTGTTCCCAGTATCACAGCAGGTGCAAGCAGAGTGGCAGTCCTGCACTGCAATCCCTGCCTTGTTTTCTTGGTCCTCATTACTTACAACAGATGCACTGAACCTGGTGGGAAATATTTGTTGGCTGAAAATAGTAACTTCCTCTGGATACTAAAAATGCTATCACTCTTATACTCTCAGCTGTCAAAAATGTCCCTTTTTTTCTTTTTCCCCCCCTTTTTTTGGTTTTTTTTGTTATTTTTTAGAATTTATTTGGTTTTTTTGCTAATTTATTGTTTTTGTTAATTTATTCCCAATCATGGAAGTAAACATATTAATCGGGTCTCAGTCTTTAGGGCTTGAACTGTCTTGTTAAAGGAGTGAATTCCTTAAGTTTTCAGCCCCTAAGCTGAAGACCAGATATAGAACAAGACTCCTCAGTCACTTGCAAGTTGGGCTCTGTCTACTTCCTGCAAACACTGATTTTATTTCGCAAGGCGTCTGTCAAAAGCTATGAATGCTATTCCAACCTGGCAGTCCATAGAAAAGAAAAAGAACAATGATCCTCTCAGGGAGCTGCCCAGAAAACACCTGGTCAGTGAATGCGGCTGACATACTGTGGTTAAATATTGAGAAATTTTGTTTGTGGCCGGAAATGCCACAAATAGCAAATGTGTTATTTCTCTAAGACACGGATGGAGATAATTACTTGTCACCATTTTATAGACACGTATTTGGCTCAGCAAAACATTTATTTGACTTTTGTCAGACTCTATAAAAATAAGGAAAATGAAAAAAAAAATTCCACGCTTCATTCTGTAGCTAAAAATAATACAATTTTAGAAACATGTAATCTACTGCAAATTATATTTACCATAATATGCCTGCTAGCTGGAGGCTTTTGTTGTATTGTTTGTAATTCCCAGTCTGAGACTGTGCTGAACACGATGTAATTTGCTCGAAGGCTGTGTAACTCACGGGAGGGAATACAAGGAATTCCAATATTCCCATCAACGGTAAATTGGTCTGAAACCATATTATTTGTTTCCATTTTCTTCTGAGGAAGAATAACAACCCTTAAACAGATTTTTCCCTCATGCAGGCTAAGTCTATTGGCTTCCAAAGTTAGATAAATGTGTTTCTGGTATGGTTTCAAAAGAAAAAAAAAGAAAGTGATTTTATAATTCAATAAAAATCAAAGCCCATTTCTTTTTCAGAGTTACATTGGCTTTTGTTTGCAGTGGTTATGAGGCACTGCTGCTTCTTGTACATTTGAATGTTCAGGTGATGAAGCTGTGTGTCAATGTTGCATTAAGTGAATAAATAAATGTATTATGAATTTTAAAAAAAACAAAACATAAGAATTATTTTTTTTTGTCTGTTAGGATTTTGCAAGTGATTACCTTTTTTAATCCAGCCAGTGTTTCAATTCAGCCATCTCTTGCCTTACAGATCATAAAACTTTTCGCAGGTCTGAAAAACCTGTTGGTGAAGAAGAGTGGAGATTCCTGCACTGGTAATTATTCCATTTTCTATTTTGTTTACTATTGCAAGAAGGCGGGTGTGTAGAACATATTTTCTGGACATTTAAACATCCTGTCTTCTCCACCAGAGACAAATAAAACTACCAATATGCACCCCAAGTAATCTGTTTATACAAGAAAATGACTCTTTAATAGGTAATGAGGATTTCTCTTTTATAGGCTGGGCAGAGCAGGGAAGTCAGCTCTGGCAGTGATTAAAGCAGCAGGAGTTCAACAATCCTCACAGATGTTAAATTTCTCCCCTGCAGAGGACTTTTTCTTCATTTTCTCCTGCCACTGTGGCTTGGCCTTGTGCGTGGGCTCTGCAAACATTTCTGTAGGGACAAACCTCCATCAGCTAGAGGACACCAGCCAGGCTCTTCCCTCGCCCAGGATGGGTTTGAAAGGGAAGGCAGGCCCAAATCTGAGGGAATATTTTGAGTTTGTGTGAATGCAGTGCTGCAGCAAAGTTCGCTCCTCTCGCGCCACAAATTTGGATGCGCTCGGTTCGATGGCTCCTGCTCGGAACAGTTCCGTGTGGAGTGCGAAGAGCTCAGTGCAGAACAGACACCAGCCTGCAACTTTCCCTTCCTCCCCGGGGAGCTGACGAGTGTCTTTTGTCTTCTGGGCATTGAAATTCTCAAATGAAATGCTGCATTAATGGCAGCTTGTGACAATGAAAAATATTCCTGCTGATCTCTGGAGCCTCCGCAAACCCTGAAGCAGCGATTATGGTTCCATTCAATGCCACTGACAGTTTATTCTAAAATAAGCTATTTTCTTTTACCAAAGGAGGTGATAAGAAGTACAATAAGCTGTGATACAGCCGCTGCTGCAATAAGGAATCCTGCTCCCGGAACCCTTCTTTAAACCAAAGTGTTATAAAAATCTTCTTCCCCCTAGACTAAACAAACAATTAACGAACCCTGTGAGATAAGTGACAGCTCTGCGAGCTCTCAGGGTTCTCCTGGGAAAAGGAATTTATGTTTGCTCTAGCTCAGAGCACATTTAAAAATAATTCAAGGCAAGGCATGGAAAAGGACGGAAAGAAGTTTCAGGGCAGGTTCTATCAGAGCAACTCCACCATCCTCTGTGCTTCAGCAACAGCAGGAGGAGGAAATTTCCCACTTATGCATTTTACACCTAAGATACTTAAACCATTATACATGGTTAAAGTATATTAGGTGTAAAACAAAGAGTTTGCTCCTGTTATCTCTCATTTGTGTCTTCGTTATGGGAAAGGAAATTAATTTTGGGGGGGAATTTTGAGAATACTTATGAACCGTAGACTGTGAGATATCGTGGATGTTGAAGGTGACACCAAGGGTCTGTCACACAGGATCAAGCTCTATTTAACTCTCAGAATAGTCAGGGGTATGTTAGAAGACATTTGTCCTACCCTAGGAGCCACTTGAGAAGCTGAATCAATCTCTGATATAGGAAATAATTTTTATGTTATGTTGGCATTATTGCAGCTTTGTCCTATTTTTGGTAAAAATGTGGTTTTGAAAAAAATGCATTAATTTAAGTTTCACCTAGCAATAAGGCCGAACCACAGAAATTTATCAAACTGCAGAATGCACCATTCCTTTACGTGTGCGCTCCAGTAAACTGTGACACTGACTCGTTCATGTGGCACTTCAAATAATTCAAGGATATGAAAAAGCTGCCCCTGTAGTTTTAAGTCAGTAAATTAAAGAGTGCTGGAGATTTACTGATTTCTGTGTGGACCATTCCACAGGTTTTGGGCCCAGTGATGGAGAACTGCTTGGAGTATTTTTAATTTATTGGTACAGATGTAGCTAAAGAGCAACTGGGGCTGTTGTGGGAACCTCACATTGCCAAGTGTTTTTCTGGAAGAGGCATCTCCCTGTCATCAGGGCCAGTCAGGGAACTCTCTCTCACACAAGCAGGTCCTGAAGGAAATATTAGAGCCCAAAAAGAACTTGAGGGATTATTAAAAAAAGAGGCGATGAAAGCTGTGGTTTTACAGCAAAACTACTTTTGCTGGTATTCAAATTGTGAGTCAGGTTGATGCACTCTTCCCCACCACAGACTAACATGAATCAAATTCTTTACCTATATAACGGCCTAAAACCCCTCATGTTTTGCATGATTTTGTTCATTCTTGGGAACAAGTTGACATAGAACCTTTTTTAAGGCATCAGTTTATATTTTTTCCTTTTCAATGTGCTTTAAATGTATTTTTAGCAATTGCTTGCCTGTAAACCCCTATCTACTGTGGCAGAAGTTCACTCTGCACTCCTTGTGTTTCACAGCCTCGACCCCTGCCCATTGTAACAGGGAAACCATTTCTTCCTGGAAGATTCTCTAATAAGGTTCTCGGTCTGTTTCTGCATTTCTTTTTGCATCACACGTTGCTAGAACCGCTCAGAAATTATTATATACTGTGAAACTTACTTCAGAAATGTTTGAATTGCTGAAACCAGACTTTTTCTTGGGGATGTTCCACTTGTGGGGGAAAAGAAGTTATAAAAAAGGTATCTTTGGACTGGATTTTGCAGGCAGGAGGGGAAAAAAGGCCCTCCCCATGCAATCTGACTCCTAAGGCATGTGATGTAGGCAAATGGCATGGTAAGGACATGAATCAGGTCACTCACAACCATGTGCAAACATCCTTCTGCTTATCAAAGTATAATTTATTTTTTCCCACTTGAGGTTTGGTTTTG
>VZRL01007676.1:990487-1007972 GCA_013397895.1 Origma solitaria | reverse complement strand
TTTTGTCCGTCATAATTTTAGGACTCTCTGTTTCATCTGAGTGATAATAGGAAAGTTTCTGTATTTTTCAAGAGGTTTCTCAAAAGGGCAAATGAGTTTTTTGGTATTTTCTTAAAGCTTTAATCGTTACACAATCTGTTAAAGGCATTGTGGCTTAATGATCGATCTCTGCAGGAGCTGTAAAGTGCTTCCAAAAATCAGATTTAGAATGGAAAATTGTTGCACTCTGTTCAAACTCATGCTTTTCACAGCCAAGAAAGCGAAGCCTTGCTATTGAAGTAACAACTAATTGCCACTTTTGTATTACCTTGAGGTACTTGTGAAGTGCCTGACATCTGTCCCAGCAGCGCTGAGCCTTTTGTGCTCATCCTGCCAACATCATTAGCCCTAATGGGTGCTGCACAGGCCTCGGTGCTTGATTAAAATGGGTGCAGGTGATCATCAGCCGCAATGCCAGAGTGGGTATTTAGGCTTAAAGACATTTATCCTGCTTGGCCTCCTGAGGCTGCTTGGGATGTCTGCCTTCACCTGGGGGGAGCTAGCCCAAAATATTGGGAAGGTGCTGGAGGCATGGGAACCAGTGGGAGTAGGTAATTGTGAGAGCTTTCAAAGGGGCAGCAACCACGACTGGAATAACTGGAAGGAACTCAGAGCAGCTGTATTCAAATCTCCCCTTCAGGTAACTCATGCTCAGTCACACACCTATATTATTTATATTTATATTTATATAATTTATATTTATTTATAATTTATATTCTGTGTTTAAACTGGTGACCTTGTGTGAGAATACTGAGAACTGGCTGCATCAGAGAAACGTGGTATAAAGACAATATTCTTCTGTTTGGTTGATTAGAGGGATTATTTTACATTTACTGACATTAACTATGCTCGGTGGCAGGAACTTTGTGCATGCTGTGGTAAGGATTTGCTGTGAGGATTTGGGAGGATGGAGTGTGGAGGAAGAAGAACCCAATGCTCTGCTGCAGCAGAGATTGGCTAGGCTATAATCCAAAACCAACCTGACAACTGCTGTGTCAAAATAAACAGGTTGAAAAAGCATTGAGAACTAAAGTGTGTGACCTTGTCCTTATCTGCAGCAAGGCGAACTAAGGGAACAGCTTCCTTTAGCGAGGGATTTCATAAATACTGTTTTGGCAATTTTCTGAAAGCTATTCTCACCTGGAGGCAGTGTCCCCAAGGTACAGCTCTGATTAAATCCCGCATTTAGGTGGCTCAACAATTTTTTAGCAGGCTACAAAGAGGAAGCATTTTCTTGTCCATTTTTCCAGTCTTGATCCAGAGTGCACATATTGGAAGTGTAGCTGGGATCTGAGAGAAAGTTGCCAAAGGTGTAGAGTCACTCAGGAGTTGCCTTCCCTTAGATTTTATGAGATTTGGGCACCCAGATTATGTCACAGGCATTCAGAATTGTTCCAGTTTCATGAACGGCAGAATTTTAAATTAGTTTAGTTAAACCAGTGAAAAAATTTTAGATTAAATGGGATTTTTAAGTGCATTTGCTAACAACTAAAATCCTTTTTAGGCAAAATTGAAATGATTGTGTTTGAAGTTGATTTACAGTCAAATGAGGCTGTAAACTAGGAATGAAAATTTCGATATGTGTGATGTTTTAAACTTTTTACTGAAAAAAGATCTAAATGCAGTAATAATGATAAGAGATTTTAAATTTTAGAAGAGTTAGAAATTTTGTTGTGCAGAGCTGTGCTTGAAGAACAGGAGCTTTTCTTATGTCAGAGCGTCCTTCTTCTAAAACTCTCATTACCCATTCAGTCTCTCTCCTTTTTTTCCTTTCTCTTCTTTTTTTATATTTTTCAAAGAGAATAGCAGAAAACCACTTTGTCCCCAGGCAAAACACCTTCCAAAATGTACTGCCCGGGTCATTAACGAAGATGTTAAGAAACAGCATCCCCAGAACTGATCCGATGGAGGGTCCCACTGATGCCTGGTTTCCAACTGGACATTGTGCCCTTGGTCACAACCCTTTGGACACACAGCCTGTCCAGTGGCCAGTCCAGTTCAGTGTCCATTTACCTGGCCAGCAGCTTCCACTGCTCTCCTCTTGCCCACCAGGCTGAACCCTTTACTCCAGAAATAAGACCATGTCACTCTCACAGCCTGCTTAGACTTTGTGTGTTTTCAGTCTTGGAGAATTAGGGGGGATTTTGGGTCTGAATTTGCTGTCTGTCCTTAGGCAATTTTGCCTCGTTGGCTTAATTTGTTCAATTAATATCTACTTCAGAGGAACAGAATGATGTTTTCCTCCTTAGCTCACTAGATTTCAGGTGTTTTTCTTTCTTTGAAAGAAGATCCCGCTATGACAAAAAAGCAGTTCAGTGTTTTAAACCTATCTCATAACATTGTGTTAGGACTGCAGAAAGTCAGTTTATTGTCAAAGAGGAGATGCAAGAATGGATGTAAATAAAATGAGATTAAAAGAGGGAGATCCAAGAGCTTTTTAGATATTTGCTCCACAGGGTTGCTTTCTGCTCAGTAAGTAAGAGAAGCAGTGAAGGAAATTAGCACTCTTTAATAAATAGGGTCCTGGACCAGTCTGTTAGCATGGCACAGTAGTTAGGGCTGATTTTATGGAATATTTCTGTGCATCGTTTAGTGGTGAACTCATGCAATGGACTGGGATGCTGTGCTGTTTTCAGCTACGGTAGAGTTAATTTTCTTTTTAGTGGCTGGTGTGGGGCTGTGTTTTGGATTTGTGCTGAGCACAGGGCTGATAACACAGAGATGTTTTTGTTATTGCTGAGCAGGGCTCACACAGAGCCAAGGCCTTCTCTGCTCCTCTCCCCAATCCTGCTGGAGGGGCAGTGGGTGAGTGAGCAATTGCCTGGGGCTCAGCTGCTGGCTGGGGCTAAACCAGGACAGGCTCATGAAATCATTTAGGTCTATCAAACAAACGAGGCAAAGGCTGACAAAGGAAACTATTGAAACATATGGAGAAATGTGAAATTTGAAATGTGAAGCTCACATTCAAATGTGAGTGTTCTTCACTCACCTGTATGCCCACAGGCTGACGTGGTCAGAGGTTGCAGATTAAAACAATTTAACTTTTTTTACTGTAGTTTCTTGATTTTCTAACCTTGCACCTTTTTTCCGTGATGATATTCATCCTAATGAAGGTTGTTGGTTTCAGTAGGAAAAGTCTCCTTTCTGACAAGCAGTTCTACTTCATGAATATTATCTGTTGTGTGTGCAGCTTTGTCTCAGGCTGGCTTTTTTAAAACCTACTGTCTTCTTAATGCTCATCACAATACAATAATTTTAATGGATTTCAGGTTGAGCTGAATGCTCTGTTTTGAGCTTAGTGCCATTGTCAGTTGAGTAAATTGTTGCCAAACGTTAATTGCCAGGGCAGAATTTTTCTTCAGCAGGTGTTTGTGCATAGAATGAATCATAATCTTTGGGGGAAAAATAACAGATCATGTATTTATAGTCTGCATCACAATGGACTGCTGAAAGGAGGGAACAAGTGGCAAATAAAATATATGCTGACAATCACAGTTGGTTTTTTTTTTTTTCCATTTTATGTATACTGAAAATCACAGTGTTTTTGTCGTGTAGCTCTTGAGTTAACTGTGCCAGACTTTTGTCTTACAGTTTGGTGTTTATTATGCTTAAAGCACACTGAGGAGGGCCAGGGCTTCTGGTACAATATTGGAGGGTCAGCTAGGGTAAGGGGATTTCCCACTCTAGATATTGTGATGCAAGGAATTCCTAGTTACTCTCATTCAAAGCTAATTTCTTCTAAATGTGCCATCAAGGAATTGTGCCAAAATTTGGCTCTACATGGGGCTGTGTGTAAGATGGTTTTTTAAATTTAATTTCAGTTTCTAATGACTTGAAATGCGTTAGAATCCAAGGCAAGAGTTGTGACACCATTCAGGGAATGTCTTCCATTCTTATGTTTATTTCCTGCTGTTCAAGTGTGCTAAAATTCATTATTACTCCGTGCCTCAGTGTTGTGATTGTGCTGCACTGGTGCTGCAATGCTTAAGTTTCTTGCTCCAGATGTCCGATAACACAGACTTTATTTTAAAATTCTGTTTAATTTGGAACTCCTGTGTTCTTGTCAGACTCCAGTTGCTTTATATATTAACCTTCTCTTGTTGTTTCTGTTGAGCACTCCATTTATTTAAAAAAAAAATATATTTTTATTGGCAGTGCTGTGTATTGCTGGAAATCTGTCAAATGTAAGTGCAGTTTTTTGTGAGCAGCTTTGGTTCTGCAGGAGAGGAAGGCATTAAACGTGCTCTGGATCATTTGCTGCTCCTCGTTAGGGGCAGGAGCAGCGGGACACAGCCTGAGCTCAGGGATGGGGAATGGAGCGCAGAAGGTTGCTTATGCAGGTAATGACACTTAATGAGATGTACCCAGAACATCGCAAGGTGTATCTTACAATATCTGTCAGAATGATGAAGGAGAACAATTTTCTCCATTGCTAGTCTGTCACATATGACCCAAAACATACTCAGAGTCTACGCCACACATTAAAACCTGTTTTTCATAATCATCTTGTCAGTGCTGACTACTTAGATATTCAAGAATTCACCTCATAACTGAAAATCAAAATCATCATCTTCTATACATTTCACGGTTCTTTCCAAACTCTACGAAGAGTCTCAGTGAGCTTCTGTGTTTGCTGTAACCCTGTGAAGGTAATGTCTGAAATAAAATCAGCAGGAATGAATGAGCCTCAGGCTCTTCAAACAAACTTGTGACTGAACAGCAGCTGTGTCCTTGACTGTGCTTTTAGGAATTTCGGTCTTCACCAGTGACCTGGTGGGGTGAGATTGGTGGAAAACCCATGACAAACCATGAGGCCAGCTTTTATTTTCAGTTTTTCTGGTGTCCAGCTCTAGCTTTGAAAATCTTCTTGTGAGATTTATCTACGAGACTGGAAAAAGCTTTCCTGTATGTTCTGTAGTGACGCTGTCCTTGCACCTGCACAGAAAAAGTGAGCAAAGAAACCTTCTCTGAGACCTCTGCCCTACAGAGGAGCAGAACAAAAGGTGCAAGGAAATCACCATGAAGGGTTTCCATTTCCTCGGGCAGCCTTGTCGCAGCGCAGGGGTTTTGGTACAGTCTCCAGGAGCTCTCAGAATAAAGCACCAGGTCACAGCCTGCCTGTGCCGTTTGATTAAACCCTCTGGAGCTCAGTGGCTGTGTTTGTGAGCAGGAGGCAGGCTCAGGGTGTGAGTTGCTGATGCAGACACAGCTGGACAGGAGTCAGGAGCTCCTGATGCTGTCACTCTGTTGTGCCATTCCTGTTAGCTGTGTCTCCAGGGGCTCTGGGTCTGCCACTGGGAGAGGAGATTTGTCCCTAGAGCTGGAGGATCAGAGAGCTAAATCTGCTTTTTGTACTTTGAAAACCTCTCTGAAAATCTTCCCCAGATGAGCTCTATCGTGTGCTTTCTGAAATTTGGGATTTTGCTTTCTGTATTAATGTACCCAGAACCTGCTCAGGACTTTTCTGAAGTGCACTCTGACCTGATGAGTTTTTCAAGTTCTGAACTTTCTTGAATGAGCAAAGGCATAGACCCTTTTGGATCAGCAAAGACCTCAGGGGCTCTCATTCTTTCCTAAAACTAAGGGAAGGCTGGCAAATATGAGGCAAAAAGAGCAATAGGAGAAATTATTTTTCCTCTCTTTGGGGATTTGAAATTTACGTCTATTCGACCTTTTTCCTTGTTATGACTTTCTGATGTCTCAATAACTGCACAAAAGAGGCAGAATATTTTCCTTTGCAAGTGCATCTTGAGGAAGTCGATTAGCATTGTTGAAAATCAGTGCCTGGTGTTCTCTCTCTCTTTCCATTTTACTGTTTATTGTGAACTGTGAACGCCGTACCTCAGGACACTAAAATCAGAGATGTCAATTGAACTTTGCACACAGAAGTCTGGCTCAGCAGAATCTCTGCTTAATGTCCTTAAGATTCCAGATAATTTCTCCATAGGCTTTTTCAAATGGCTAGATGAAAATGAATGTGGCTGGCTTTAAAATACTTTTAATTGAGAAATGAGTTGCCTGCTACATTAACACTGCTTAACTGTGTGTATTGATTTCCAACCCCCACGTTATTGGCTGGCTGAGTATACCAAGGTTACAAAACGTGAAACCTTATTCATTTTTAATAAAAAAAACCATTACTTCTCAATGGCAAAAAAGACATAAAAGAATCACCTTTCATCCCCAATATTTAGAAGTTAAGGCCTTTCAAGTAAGATGTATGGCTATCAAAGGAGAAAACTGTTTGACTTTTTTTGCATAAGACATCTAAAATATTCATTCAGTGCCAGAACTGCTACCCAGAAGAAACATCAAAGGGAGCAGGTCTCATTAGGAGAGCTCTCCTGACTTTGACACATGCCTCCAACATGCTGGGGAACTTTCAGAGCAGTGAGAAGGGATTTATCATCCCGACTCCCAGAAATGGCAGTGGGAGCTCCACGGGGAAATCACTGTTTTGAGATTCCCCTGCGGATTTAGGACGGTTTAATTGGGGTGGAAATATGATTGCAGCAAATGTGGGGATAATGCTTTTCCTCCATCAGCTTGTGACGCTCTTGTGAGACAGGTTTCTTTCTTTTTTTGATATCGAGTATCTCTGATACCAGATATGCCAAATCCTGCTGGCAGGTGCCTCCATGGTGAGGGCAGATGTTCTGGCACACTTGGAATTACAGTGGATTGGAATGCCTGTGTACAGAGGTGTGCTTAAGGATTTACAGCCCATTACCACTTCTGCCTTATTTTGAGCAGTTTTTCTAGGGAAGCAGTGAAAATTGTGTTTAATTTGGATAAATTAGTCCAACCACATAGTCTAGATGTGCTTTTCTGGTCTGTACTATAGTGAAGTTTGAACACATTATTTTTCTTAATGCACTTCTCAGGCAGGGGTGAATGGTGGAGTCTCCATTTTAAAGACAGGAAAAAGAGAGAAGAAAAAGGAATAAAAGTATTAAAGGAAATTTTTGCTTTTATTTTGTTGCTTTTTGGGTTTTTTTTTTTAGAGACCATTTTCTTATTCACAACTGCTTTAGCAGAGCTTGGTGATTAATTTGCCAAAATCCCTGAATTTAAGACTAATGAAACTGGCAGCAGAAACAGCTTACTGGGAAATGGGAATGGGAAAACAGATCTTCCTCGTGTTCTCTGTTTGCTCCACACTTCCATAGCTTCCCTTTGACTCCCTGCATTGCACTTGGAGAGGGGAGCTCAAGGCAAGACAAGTCAGGCTGAGCTTTCAGAGCTGTAGCTGGGAGAAGCAGAAACAAAGCAATCAAGAATCACTGAGTTGTAGGAGAATGAAAACTCCACAGATACCTTTTCTGACTGGCACTGAAATCCCCTGTGAATGTGTTTTGGGGTTTTTATCTGATTATTCTCAGCAGCGACTGGTGACAGGTTGAGAAGCAATGGGCACAAAAGGAAATGCAGGGAGCTCTGTTTAAACATAAGAAGAAAAAAAAGTACCCTAATTTTCCTGTGAGGGTGGCCAGACCCAGGTGGTCAGAGAGGGTGTGGAGGCTTTCTCCTTGAAGATATTCAAAAACCATCTGGATGTGGTGCTAAGAAACGGGTTTTAGGTGGCCCTGCTTGAGCAGGGGGTGGACGAGGTGACTGCAGAGGTCCCATCCATCCTCAGCCACCCTGTGATTCTGCGAATAAAGGTATGCAGACTCCGCGCTGAGGGTGCCACACTCTTTAACAACAGAAAAAATGATGTGAGGTTTGGTCCTGGCAAGGTAGCCTGTTATCCTTAGGAGTGCTGAGGTTACTGTAGGAGCCCAAAGGTGTCACTGGGACTGAATGTGATAAATAGACAGTATTAGCAACATAGAGCTGCATGGTTTTGTGTGTGTATCAATATCAAAAGTGGGTGGTGTTAATGCTTCCTCAAATCCTTCTTAATTAAAGTAATTAGTCCTCTTTCTTTGCAAATCCTATTACAGGGAGGGGTAGGCCATAATAATAATTGTCTGAAAGTGAGAGTTGAGAACTATCCACTGCAAGCCTTGGTCTGTGAGGGACACTCACTCTTTTCCACGAGGTGGTGGAGGGCTCTAGCGTGGCAATTCCTGTGGATATTCCTGGAAACCAATATTTTTCCTGCTTGTGTCCATCAAAAATTTATTAGGAATTTTCTCATTCAGATAGAAGTCTAGTCTGAAATTCCTGGTTAAAGACACTTGAAATTGTATCTGTGTTAAATCTATGCAACCATGTTAATTTGAGCTCTGTTTTGGGTGAAAACTGCTATACATATACAAAGGCATAATTGCTCTGAAAATTGGCTGTTTACCTGCTGGATGCAGACTTCCTGTGGGTTTTTCTATTTAGAACAGAAAGCGACTGTTCTGCAAACTCTTGCAAGTGTCAGCAGTTTCCATGCATTTAAGTTTTCTCACTCCCTGTGAAGATGATGGGATTCACTTTCTGGAGGCCAAATAGAATGTAATCATCTTCCTGTGTCCCAAGGCTGCTGCCAGGCCTCTCTGGATCCTCAAACTGGAGACAGTGAAAACTCACCTTGAGTGCAGGAGAACTGCAAGATTTTCTTGAGTGAGTGATTTCAAGAAATTGATATTAATCTTACAGCAGCCCTTGCACCACATAGTTGCACCAAAAAAATTAAAATGCATTTGGTAGGCGTCAGTAGCTGCTTGGGATGAGTGTCATGAACACGCCCCATGAAATCCCTAATGTTTCCAGACATGGGGAGGACTCTGGAGTCACAGCTTACCGGCTGAAAAATGCTTTTAGCAGCTCCCTATTTCCAGGACAGCTTGCAGCAGCCAGGGTGACACAGCAAGGGTTCCTACAGCAAGGGTTTCCTGAGGGTGAAAGTCTGCAAAGCTTTTGTGGCTTTCCAGCAAGTGGCTGATGTGAGCTGAGGTCTTGATGTTGTTGTAATATTCCCTGGCTTCTAATGCTGCTCCAGGCTGCCCCACATGGGAAATGTCCCTAGAATTTCACCCCTGGCACTGTAAATGTCCCTAGAATTTCACCCCTGGCACTGTAACATCTCCTGCCTATAGCATGCCCTGGATGTCATTAGGGAAATATTAAAACATACATGAAGTGTAAAACTTGCAACTTAGTGCATCTCTTGAAAGGTTTTGAGTTCTGGACAGCAAAACCAATTACAATTTAAGGGAAATATTACAGGTGGGTTTTTTCATACAGAATTTTAGTTTCCAATAGGCACACACTATGCACTTCTGTACATGCATGTGTACTATTAGGATGTTTCTCTAGATTAATTCAAGTGGCTGTTAAAAAAAAGTTCAATCCACTTCAGTTTTTCTGAGGTGTTGTTTATAACCCTACCAGTTATTGATAGGCCAGCTGCCAGGAAACAAGACTGTGCTCTGTTCTTAGGGAGAGGTAGTTTAGTTTTTAAGGGAAATATTAATTAAAATTTAAGGGAAATATTACAGGTGGATTTTTTCCTACTGAATTTTAGTTGCAAATAGGTACCCACTATGCACTTCTGTACAGCCCTATGTACTATCAGGATGTTTCTCTCGATTAATTCAAGTAGCTATTAAAAAAAAAATCCGATCCGCTTCAGTTTTTCTGGGGTGTTGTTTATAACCCTACCAGTTATTGATAGGCCAGCTGTCAAGAAACAAGACTGTTTTCTTTTCTTAGGGAGATGCAGTTTAATTCCTTTGCATTGCAGCTGCTATCAGGTCTCAAAATCAGTCATTAGATCATACAGAAGGTCCTTTGATCCATCAGCAAAAGGAACTGAAGTACTTCTTATAATTTTGATGAAGGTGCCTGTTTGCTTATCTTTCCAGTTGCTCCTGCATAGTGTAAAACAGCAATTTCTGAAATTTGCCTCTATCTCATCATGTTGCAGTCGCACTGGAGTTTGACCACAGGCAGTGCTGCAGAAAATATTGAAGAGAAGGCAAATGTGAACAGTAGTAGAAAATTGTATTATCAGGGACATGTATATGTATGAAAAGTTCTGCGTGTGCCAAGCCTTGTTGCTGCTTCTCATTTCGTGCTTAGCGAGGTGCTCTAGGCTGGGTCAGGAAAAAACACATCCAGCAATCCAAGCATGACTTGTGCATGCTGGGGAAGGATTGTGCCCCTGTTTTCCACACAGATTTATCGCTCGCGTGGCCACCTGGGAGCTCTGCACAGGTACAAAGTGAGGGATTGCAGAAAAAGCAAATACATGACGGGAAAGAAAATACGAACATAATTCAAGCTGTTTTGGGCAAGCTGTTTGTGAACAGGTAGGTTTGAAAAGCGCAGAACTGCTACAATACACCACTTTTTCAAAGGGTTTTTAGCTTTTTTGTGATAACCTTTGCATCCATTTTTCAAACTGGCAGTGATGTTGTCCTGATTTTGATATGCTGCTGTGTATTGTGAGCGTTCCTAATCACCTCTTCAGGTGGAGTTTCAATTGATCTGCTTCAGCTATTAAAATGGGAGATCAAACAAAATTTTGAAGGCCAGGATCACTTAAAAAAAAACAAACCAACAAAACCTTGTCCATATGGCATATTCAGATACTGTAGAAATGGCTGGTGGAGCAGTAGATGTTTAAACTTCAGCACACTTAGCTAAAACAGTGTCTTTTGTTAAGAAAAGCATCCTTCCTCTCTCTTACATTGTGCATTCTAGGACGGAATAGAATAGAAATTGGAAAAAGAGCTATTAAATCAATCCAGGCTATCACTCCATGGAGGCTGTATTGTTTGCTGCATTGAAGTTTTGAGCTCCAATTTGAGCTAGTTTTCAATTTCCCATACAATGGGGTTTCGGCTGCACCCCTTGGGAGATTATTTCACAGTACAGTAACTCTGCTGTGATGTTTTGCTGATATCTGGCCTAAATCTTCCCTCTTAATTTCATGCCATTTTTTGCTGTTATAGCCCTAGGTATCACACTAAACAACTCCCTTTATTCCTAAGTGGTTAGCTCATCAAATATTTCTGAACAACTCCAGTCCCCCTTAGCTCAGTTGTTGCTTGGTCAGTATCTAATCTTAACATTTCTGTAAAGATTTATGTTTAAGCTTTCTGTGGCTGGTCCTTTTCCAACTTTTCACTTTTTTTTTCTTTTTTTTTTTTTTTTTCTTTTTTTTTTTTTTTTTTTTTTTTTTTTTTTACTTGTGAACAGCCCATTTTTGAGATCTACTGAGCAATGGCATCATCTGGTGTTTGCAGAACTTTGCAGATTGGTGCTCTCACCCCACTCACAGAGCTGGCCACAGCTCTATTTTTGTCACCCTGCCACATCTCCATTTGGGTTTCTTCTTCTTGGGCTTACTGCTTTCCAAATATTTCTTTCCTGTTGCAGTTCTGGATTTTTTTCTTATTAAGAAATTCAGGAAACACACATAATTAAGTAGACAAGTGTTTGTTGAATTTCATACTTTTCAATTTTTCTGATGTCTTGCTGTAACATGGATGAATAAATTACCATTTGTCACTTTACTGTTCCTCAGTACTGCTAAAACACTGTTTAGGATTCTCACATCAGTTGAGATAGTAAATAAAACAGTCTTGTGATGTGCCACTAGACAGATAAAATAAATACTACATGGTAATGAAAATTGTCTTGAAAATATTAGTGAGACTTTTTTATCTTTTCAAATAATTACCCCCTCTAGAAAACTGTGCCTTTTGGAAAAATAGGAATACAGTTGAGTCCGTGAATGGGATTAATAGAAGTCTCACATCGCTTGTGATTTCATATAAAATGACTCTTTAGGAATTTTTTTTTGTGAGTCTAGCAATAATTCTTTACTTGCTGGAGGCACTTAGTGATGTAAGAGTCTCAGCTTTCATTTTTAAAAGAATTTATCTTTCAGGCTTAATTGACTGCTGAGGAAAGTTGAAAATATGACTCTGGAGTTTCCGAAAATGCAGATAAGACGATCTGAAGCCTTTTTTCGCACTTAATTTACTGCTGCTTAAGCAAGTTTCAAATCATTTAAATTGACCTAAATTCTTCCATCTGACTTCACAGCTCTGTAGGTGTTCGTGGTCCTCTTCTGTCTTGACTTAGAAATATGTAGTTGGCTCCATGTCCTTGTACGGTGTGACCCTGTTTAGCCACAAATAATGACCAAATTTTTAGGCTGAAAGCAAAAGTGATCAAACAGGAGACACTTTTGCCCCAGCACAGCTTCCTGACTTATTTACCAGGATGCATTCCTGCTCCTTACTCAAACCCATCAGGCTCCTACCTTGTGTTTTCCTGTTATTTCTCAGCAAGATTCCTTGAGTCAGATGGAGATAGGAAGCATTTTAAATGGTCACCACAATGGAATGATAGCAGCATTTAGGCAGCGCTGTGTCTCAGTGTGTTCTGCAGCTGATCTGCTCTATCCTTTCTCTTCCATGAAAAAATTTCACACATTTTCATTTGCTGACTCAGCTTCCTTCCTCTATTTTACCTCTGGCACGAATCCTCTTCTTTGCCATGGCAAATTTTCCCTGGCATTCAGATTAGGTGAATAACTAAACAATTTATTAGGCTAGAAGAGTCTTTCTATAATACATTTGAATATATATTCCCTTTTTACAAGATGTTTTATCCTCAGTGATAAAAAAGAGATGGAAAATGATGAAAAAATGATGAATTTGAAATAAAATGTTTTGCTTGTGCCATGAGATTATAGTGCATAGTGTTCCTATAATGTGCATATTCTTTGACACACAATTGTGTATTTTACACAAGAACTGTATCTTGTATTTGTTTGCAGTACTGATTAGATGACCGACATGTTGAATTAAGAAAAAACTGTTGTATTTCTAGACAAAAGTCCTTAAGGCCACCTACAGCAGCTTGTATCATGTGTTGCAATTTTCTCAGCTAGTTGATGGATTTTCTGCAGTGATTTCCTGCGGTTTTTAAAGGACAGCATTGCATGGTAGAGATAATTCTCTAAGTCTGTGATTGCCAGATAACAAAACAGAGCATGAGCCATACTTAGGGCTTTCACCTTCCACTCCTGAAGCTGTGGGGCTGCCAGGTAGACACAGGAAAAAATACTTGTTATAGTCATGATCCAGGTCAAAAGATACAGGAAACCACACATCAAGACTATTTCAAGGAGTGGCATATGAATTAAGACAGTGGCAATGTTCTTTTATAGCTTTGAAAGTAACTTCGGAAGCTTTTAGAAAGCTCACTATATTATTTGCAAGCTGCAGCGTCAGCTAGGATTTCTTTTTGCTACTTAAAATCAGACAGAAATGATATTGCAGGATTTTATTATGTAAAAACCTAGCCGTTTGCTGTAAAGCTATGGGCTGAAAATATTGCTTACTGTGCCTTTGAAAGTGTTTGGTGGCTGAGTAGAATTAATGCTTTGTGCGGCCGTGAATTACAGGAGTCAGACACACGGTTTCAACCTAGACAGGTTTGAATGGATTTATTCTTGAATAGTTGGCTTCTCCATCTATGTGGAGCATCATATACTAAATATCTGTTGATTTTTTTTTTGTCAGTAGCATTTTCACTGCCTCAGTCTTCTCTTACCAGATGTGCTCATCTTTCCCCAATTGCGTTATTTGTTGCTTATTCATGATAAGAATGGTAACAGTATGAAATGATGATCATTAATATTTGTATCAGCACATCAGGTTTTCTGAGAGATTTTTGTAACAGAGATAGGAGGACAACATTAAAAAAAAAATTATAAGAATATATGTAGAAAACCCCCAGATGACTAGGGAAGAGTAAACTCCTAAAGCTACTGGAAGAAAAACCATTGTTAATAGCAAAGTTTATTAATAGAAAAAAAAAGGGAATGGCTAAGGAAAAGGCAAAAAAGCATAGGCCTAAATCTTAGAAAATCAACATTTAATAAAAGAATAACTGGTTCCATGAAACAATATATGAAAATAAATAGAGATTTGAGATCAAATTTGAAATGCCTCTTATTTGAGGAGTCTGTTAATGATATGTGTGCCAAACCAAGGATCTCAATATCACTGAGTACTCTAGATTTGGGTCTCTGTTGCTTTTCAGGTATAACAGGTGACAGTAAAACACATATGTGTGTAAATACTCTTCTATCATTACAAGACAATGTTGGAAATATTCCAGATTTGTACTTGTTCTTGTGTTTTATGAAATCCTTATAGGCTCTGAGGACCTGATCACCCCTTGAAAAGCTGCTGTTCCCATCCAATATGACTGCCTGGTGCATCTTGGTTGGGTGCATTTTTGGCACCTGTGCTTTAAATATTTTTAAATCTTTAAATCTTTTTAGGCCTTAAAAGGCCAATCTGTTTGAGTGCTCTGATAGTGGCCTCAAAACTCCATGCAAACATTTCTTTCTCCCGTTGTTTCAAAGTTCCTTCTGCATTACTGAGATCACCAGAAGTGATAAACATTTTGGATAAAATGTGTGAGAAGCTGCGAGGGCTGTAATTTTTATTGGCACCTGCGGAAGATCAGGTAGGGATAGCAACAAAATGGATTTTCTGACTAAAACACGGATAGTTATGTGCTTGTGAGAGTGGCAGCTCCTTCACAGATGGGTAAAGCAGGAACATCACAAAATAAAGAGATTAAGCTGCAAATAGTGAGGCTGTTATGTATGAAATCCTAATGAATATTCATATAATAACTACACTGACACTGAGTGCTAATCCTTTACCAAATAACAATTAGCTGAGAGGTTGTAAAATGGATGCTAATATGCGCATGGTATCAAGAGCTAAGAAATACCCATGCAAACAAAGGCTTTTGAATCTGCAGAAAAATCCTGCACTGTGAATCAGATTGAAAAAATGATGGTCTGAACCACATCACAATTTCTGAAGAGGCTGTTGCAGAGGACCAGACATTCGGGTGCAAATGTGCACAGTCCTCCTAAGTATTATCAAAGAAATTATCTAAGTATTGTATCTTTATTATCTAAGCATTATCTATCTGTTATCTAAATATCAGTAGAGAAATCACCAGAGTAAGAACACACTGCTACAGCATTCAACTCATTCACTGAATTCAGCTGTAATGGAAGCAGTGTTAGAGGAACAGGAATTCAATTTTCTTGCTTACTTCAGAGGTGCTTGGGAATGGAAAATGTGGCATTTTTGTACTAAGTCTGGTGCATAAATTACGATTATTAATGCACAGTGCATGGTTTGTGCTGTTGCTGTTGGAGGCTTGAGTGCGTTTGGCCCAGCCTGGCTGCCAGGTAAAGCCACTCTATAAAACCCCTCTGCCACTGGGCAAATATCAACCAAAATTCAATAGATAGTCCAGATTTTGATGAGATCAGTGCTTTTAAAAGGCTTAATATCTATGCAGATCAGCTCCCAAATGCTTTTGAGGAGTTCTACTCATGACAGTAATTATTGTTTACTTACGGAGCTGATGTGAAAAATGAAGATAAAGCCCAATGCAATGTATTCCATTATGAAGATGCACTTTTAAGCTGGCAGTTGTTGATGAATCGTGTCCTTTGGAACAGGTCTAAATCTCAAGGATATTGACCCCAAAGGACACTTGGTGTGTCCTGTGTCACACTGCTACCAAAAAAAAGGAGATAAGGAGTGTAAGAAAGACAGAAAATATCAAGTGCTGTGCTCTCTTCCAAATAATACATCACTTTAGTGGCTCTGAATATTCATGCTTAATAACCACTGAGGGATGAGATCTCTTCTTCATGAATTTATCTAATCCCTTTTTGAGTCCCCTTCAATATCAACAGTGCAATAATATGGCATTTTCCAGTGATTTCCATATGCATACACTCTGTTAGCAGAGCAGTGTGCCCGGCAGGGTCTCCAACAACTCCTATCTCAAGCACTTGAGCATGTTTGGTTTTAAGTCTTTTCCTTATTTCCACCCCACCCTTTCTTCTTTTTTTTTTTTTTTTTCTTTTTGGTTCATGCACGAGTTAAAGCAGTGATGCAGTTTGTGCATAAATTAGTTAAAGCACTGAGGAATCACCATATTCATGTATTTGAGAGATCCACTTGAGTATTTGTGTGCTGTAAGGAAAGAAAAGAAATCTTGTTGTCTTTAGAGAAAGGCCTGTACAAACACATATTAATTCTATCATCTTCCCTTCATCCTGCTCCCTCCCAGCTCCTCATGCAGTTCTGGTATCTCTCCTGCCCCTGTGAAATTATTCTAATTATCAGTTAATGATTGAAACTGATGGTTCAATACACGTGTTCTGGCGCGCTGCAGACTGCTAATTCTTAGCAGCGTGGAATCAGTGCACAAATGAAATTTGACAGCAAAACAGAAACATTCTGAGAGATTATTTGTCCGTGAGAAATGAAGTCTCGAGGCAACTGAAAATTACTGCTTTGAAATTGGCTACAAAAACTGAATATCTCCATTTTTCCCTTTTTTTGGTTTTTTTTTTGTTTTTTTGTTTTTGTTTTTTTTTTTCAATTAGCAGAATCATGAGGTACTTAGGTGCCATTTACAAAAAAAGAGAAAAGAAATATAATATCACCATATCTGGCATTGGGAAAGTTGCCTGATATAAGAGAGACAGGTTTGTAGCTCCTACCCACACAATTAGGGTATCAGAGCAACATTTATACTCCCAGTTTGAGCTGTGATTTTTGGAACTGTTGTCAGGCTAGGAATCAATTTTAACTGCAACTCCTGGCATTAAATCAGCATAAAACATGGACATTATGTGTTATTTTAGTTTGGACCATTAGTAGTCATAGTACTTGACTTCCTGGATGAAAGAATTTTTGACAACTGATAGGAAATTTTGTTGCCTTTGCTGATGAATTTTAAAGGAATAAAAAGCCAGTCAATGTTTTAAAAATAAAGACAGGCCAAAATGGCTGGAAATGTTCATGTTCAGTCCCAAACTGCCCCTGTTTCAGGTAAGTTTCCAGTTTCCAGTTTCCTGGTAAGTTGGAATGCAAGGCCTTAATTCGCTGGGTGCTACGGATGGCTTTCTTACAGCCATAGCCTTTTAAAAATCAGAAATCAAGATTTCAGACCTGTGTTTGACAAATTTTATTGTAAATTGTATTATCATGTTTCGCTCAGTTTTTAAGGTTGAGGAAAAGAACAGACTTTTCCCGGAAAGCCAGATTTTTTCTTTAAAAAATAAATTGATTTGTTGCGCTATAATCAAGTTAAATGCAATGTTCCTTCTCTGCAAATGCTGAAAAAAATTGAGATTTCCTTGAGATTTCTGATCTGTGCAGAAAGTTGGGCACTTTGGAAATTCTTTCAAGAAATTCTCCGGGCTGAGGAGGATTCAGAGTAAGCCTCAAGTGTCATTTGCAAAGCCACAAGAAGGAGCCTTGAGGGACAGCCGACTTTATTCCTAGGTATTGGTAACATAATTGCTCCTCCAGTAGTGGCTTGTGCCAAATTGGAAGTCCTTAATTCAAATGTAATAAATTAGGGAACACCAGTCAGTAATTCCCATGTAAGAAATAAAAAGTTGAAAATTTTTGGTATGCACCAGTAAAAAAAA
>VZRL01007676.1:953311-990461 GCA_013397895.1 Origma solitaria | reverse complement strand
AAAAAAAAAAAAAATATACATAACAGTGACAAGTTTTTAAATCCTTCTGTTAGACCACAGCTTAAGCCAATTTCTTAAAAAAAAATCCTAAAAATGTGCATGCCACAAATATGGTTTAACATTAAAGTGAATTTATTCCAGGTAGGGGGTATGGAGCTATCTCAGGGGAAATTTTATGCCTTAAATCTTGAGTGGAGAGAATGTGCTGTGTTTTGATGCTACCTGTATAAATCAAAGCTGGGGGGAGATATTCTGACTGACATCTGGAAACAGAAGCTACACTTCTGCTGTCTTTGTGACATGAATTTATGACAATTGGTGTTACAGGCTTCAAATCAGTGGTGATACAAAAATCCTCCTTGCAACGTATCCAGATGAAAAGCAAAATTGCCTAGGTGTATTTAAATGAAAAAAAAAGGTGGAAATTGCCTCGAGGAAGTTAATTTCAAGATAGGAGTAAAATGTATGAGTCAAATTTGCTCTTTGCTGTCAGTAGGGTTGAAGTAGTGGGGAGACGTGAAGTAAAAAATTCAATATTTCAAGAACTAATACCATAAGGAAAACAAAGCAGATATGGAAGTAATCTTTCCATCAGAAATTTTATTTACCGAGATGTATCACCTTATGCAGACACACAGGAAGAGATTGCTCTCGCTAAAATACGATGATGTTTATGAAGTACTTACTGGACATGACATAATATATCTGACAACTTCCTGGCAGAATATAAATGTGAAATATGATGTTCTGGCAGGCACACACTGGTGGGGAGGATGCTGCCCCTCTCCGCTGCAGTGCCAAGAAACAAGAGTTTAACCCAGGTTTGGGACAAGCGCAGGTTAAATTTTTAGTTAAAAAGGGTTGGAAATCAATCAACAGAGTGAAAGTGAGAAAGAGCAGATCCAAAAGAAGACCAGAGAGCAATTATTGTGAATTTCCTTTGTACAGAGAGCTCTGTGCGATGTGCTGTTGGCCATCAGTTAAAAAGACAAGGAGAACGCGGCTCAAACCCGTGTGTGCTAAAATCAGGGATATTTTCCCAGGAAATGCTCTGCTGGTGAGGGAGTGTGGGAAAGGGATGGGGCACAGAGCTCCAGCAGCAGCACTTCCAGTGCCTCCTGGGTCGATGTTTTATGGATGTCCCAGTTATAAATAGCCCCAGAACTGCCTGGGACACAGCAGGGCTGTGCCGTGAGAAGGAACCTGATTTGCAGGAGCAGCGGAGAGGATCGAGTGCGGGAGGAAGGGATGGGCTGTGAGTGGATGCTAATCACCTGTGCTGGCTGCAGCACGAGCATTTCAGATTTAGGAGGTGACATCTCATTTTGCGGCATCTTTGTTATTTTAGTTGGAAAAATGAGTGAAGTTCAGACATGTCTTGCCTGCTTTTCCCACTTTGGAGGTCTGCTTACCTCACCGCGGTGGGAGCTCGCGGCAAGGATTCTGCTGCCAGGCTTAGCCCATGCCATATTTCAATTCTGTAACATAATGTGGATACCTAGCTGTTCTTTTCGAAGACTTGTATAATGTGAGAATCTTGTTCACCTTGCCAAGACAAATTCTGGAACAGGATCTCCGACTGTGTTTTCTCTCACCTCCCTTTTGAAGTCTACGATGTCTGTGTCTGATATCTGTGTCTGAGCCAGTCGCCTCGAGCTCCCTTCAAAGATAAGGAAAAGAAAAAAAACATTCTTAAGATATGGTTGATTTAAGTGCTCCCTTTTCTCCGCTGCCTATTAATGGAACTTAAAAAGGAAGAGCTGAGACGGAGGCTTTTTTTTTTTTAAAGTGGAACTTTTTTTTACATTTTAGATATCCACATTTGGCCAGATCAATCTCATGGTGCAAAGTAACAGGAATATCAATTCTTTATTCTTTTTATTTTATTTTTTTAACACTTTTGGATTGGAAATTTTTGCCTGTAGCAATGATAACACATATTAATCCAACTGTTTGATATTCTTAATATCTGAAAAATTGTTAATTCAGTGGATAAGTTCTTTCAGAGAAGCCTATCACCACAGAGTAAAATATTTGAGAATTCCTTGTTGATATTCTATCACTACAACTTTTTTTCACAAATTATTTAAAAATATAGCACTGCTGATAGTACCTCTGTTAATATCTTGCTGTAAGTGATACTTTAACTTAGGCACTAGAAATGCCTTGTATTTTGGAACTTTTTGGAATTTTTGGATTGCAATCCAAATCTGACGTGACTTGGATTTATGCTTTACAAAATAGAAGTATAAATTGAAATATGGTTGGAGAACGTAATTAATTGTATTTATTTCCAGGGGACAAGGAGCAAGTCACTCAGAGCAGGGCCTTGAACAACTTAATGGGAACCATCAAAATGGCAGTGAGAAAATGTAAATGCAGAGATTTTCCATGGTGTGCCAACCAAACTGTTACCGACAGATGCAGCTTGTAAAAATGCTGGAGCACAAAGGATGACAGTGGAATGCAGATGTGGAGAGTATTTCCAAACCCGGAGGGCTTCATAAGCAATGTACATTAAAGATGCAAGACATTTCTCCTGAGCAAATACATTGAAAGTGTTCTATTTTCCTTCTTTAAAAAAAAAACAAAAACCCACAACAGTTTCCCACAGTTGTAATTTAGCCTGTGTATCATTTGACATTTTCAAAGCGTTTTCTCAGAATGACATACGTCATTAGGACTTAGGTCTACTAATTCTTAATTACGCCCAAGAATGAAAATTTGATTAGAATTTAAAGTGTTCTGAAGCCTCCTACGGATACAGAAATATCTGTATAAATATGGAATGTAGGATATTCTTTGAAAAGAAAGCAGTTCTAGGGATGCCTTGCATTTCCCAAAGAATGCTGGGCTGTAATTTAATGGTTCCAGAATTCCGTGATTGTGGGAATCTCTTATGGAAACCTCTGCTTGCTTGCCTCTGGGCATGAAATAGGATCCATTTAGATCCATTTAGGCTCTTCTGCCTTAATTTTGTCCTCTGTGTTCCATGCTCTGGCAGGACTTTTCAGAACCTCTGTAGCAACAGATTAAGCGTTTTCTTTTAGTTTCACGGTTGAATCATGGATCAGTTACCTGGAACAGCTGCATGTTTGTCATTCATTCCAGAAACAAATTTCCCAGCCATCCTGTTCCATCATGCTGATGATTTATTCCCGTGGTGTGTTAGTTATTTTGTGTTTGGGGCTGCTATAGCTAGGCCAGTTCTCCTTTCCAATCTATTTGTTCATTGCACACAGGCGTCAGAATTGCAGAGCTGGAAACTGGATTGGAAAAGGTGTTCTTGGACTGGATCAAAAGTGAAACAAGGGGTTTTGAATGGGATTAATATGATGATAATGCTGCCCGAATTAAGGGAAGTAATGCATTTTTCCTATTTATGAGCTGTCAAAAGAGCCTGGTGGTTTCTAAGAGACGTGCAGCTCAGCACAGGGGGTTGTGTATGGCAGTAGAGAATTCCTTCACTGCACCAATTACTGTGAGATATTTCATTGCTTGAATAATTGGGTGAGACAGACAGGAATTATGGTGTTATCTTAAAAATTGCCACACCTGAGTTTGTCCCTGCTGCTTCTGTCTCTGTGCAGTTTAGCTCTGAACCTCCATTCACCCTTTGAACTCTTCCTTCAAAATTACTCCTCTAGGGTTTTCAAATTACTCCTCTAGGATATTCTTCTTTCCAAACCTGGCTATCCTGCTTTGGAGTCTTTGTTGATGCTGTGCATGTTGATTTTTAGATTCAGAGCTCTGAGCTGTGTTGAATTTGGGTCTCTCTCCCCTAAAGCCATCACGGAGTGAGCTGAGGCTGAGAACTTCAGGCAGATCTGAGCCGGTTGGGCTTCTGGGTGGCTTTTACCAGCACTTTAAGGGTGGGAAATGGCAGAAAATTCTCAGAGGAGAATTCAGTTAAGTTTTAAGTGAATGAAAGGCACCTGCAAAAGGAAAAGTGAACATTTCTTATCACAATCAAAATGACCAGAAAAGAAGCATTGATCTTTAAACTATTACAAAAGCAATTTAGGAAGTTTAGACATCCAATTCCCCTTAAATGTAGCATTTTAAAGTCTACACTTACTTTATTTTTTATAGGTTTATTAGTAAAAATGAACTGGAAATGGTTGGAAGTATGAAATACCCCCTGAAATGTTATTTAGAATATTTCAACAATTTAAAGAGTAGGGTTTTATTTTTATCAGCTTGTCAATTGACAACAGGAAAGTATTAACATTTTATGCTATTTAATATTTTGGACATCTCTGCTAAACTTACAGGTCTGTTTAATTTTGAATTGGTTGCATACCTAAATTTATTTTTTTTTTAAAGTAAGGACAGATTCTTAAACATATTGGTTTGTTATGTTTGCACTATTTGTGTTCAATTCCGTATTTAAGTCTCAGCTATCCTAGATAATTCTGTTTCCCCAGGGAGATTGCCTTTTGCAGCTCTGTGTGGATTGGGATAGTAATATTTCATATTTGAATTGCTGCATAGAAACACTGAATTAGAGTTGGAGAGAATGCAAGAGCAGACAGAATTTGCAGTTTCCCCTACTTCCCTCCTCACTTGGTACAGGTGATTCTTCACCATTTTGTTGCATGACTTTTTTTTGTTAGGAGTTTACATTTTTCCTGAGTGGAATTAAACATTTCTGTTGAGCTGAAGGAACATCAGATTGCAATTGAAATAATAACAATGTTCCAACTAAAACATTAATAACTTTTTTCCCTTTGAAAGCTACTTTTAATGTTCCAGAAGAGGAAGTCATAAATCATAACCAAGTTCAACAAACAGTGCAGAAGGCATAATGTTTATTATTAGCATCACATCACCATATGACAGTGACAGGTGGTGATCTACAAATGCCATCACAGCCATCAGAAGCTATGTGGGCAAATGAAAGCCCTCGAAAAGTGCAATTTGATGGTGGTGTAGAACAATTCAGACCTGTTATGGTTAGATAACTCTAAGATAAATTTCAAAGTTAATATTTATGGTGTCTGGAAACATGCTTTTTAGATTACTGGCCATGTAGGATGCTGCATCCTGTATTTATATTGATTTGCAAGAGCACTGGTGCTGTGTGGAGACCTAACAGTCATGTATTCTCGAGTTTCCTAAAATAACCTTGAGTCCTAATTTTTCAAGAGCTGAGAGGGAAGATATTTATATAAGAGGGTCTCAATTAGAAAATGTAAAATTATCTTTAAATATAAATCTCTTTCAGAACTTCCCATTCATTTTATTATTTTGTTGAGCAGCAGTAAACTGTTTCAATTAATATTATTTTCAAAATAAAAATACCTATTGACTTTATTTTTGATCTGTGAAATGATACACTCGCATTGTTTGCTTCTAAAATAAAATATGATGTGAGTGTGGTGATAATAAACTCAAAGATTAATTTTCAACTTCAGTGTATCATGCATAAATAGCATTAGGAGTATTTGCCAATTATGAACTGCCAAGAAAGAAAGAGTTTTAGATTTATATGTCAGTAATTTTTTGATTTAAAAAAAAAAAATTAAATTGAGGAATACTAGAGGTGCTTTAAGATAAAGAACATAAAATTAGGATTAAAGCAATGCTTTTATCCACCCGTGGTGGGTGTGAATATGTTGGGAAAAGGAGAAGCAAGACCAGAAGGTGCTCTGTCACCTCCTCATCTGTCTTGGGGTCTGTGCCTTCTGTGACATTTAGGGCTCAGCTCCATCGCTTGGCTGGAGATTGCATTAAATCCTGAACCGGGAAAAAATAGAGCTATAATTCAGTAATAAAAGTATTTAATATTGGTACTTGCGGATCAACTAATATTTTGTCTCTAAGTGTATTAGGTTGGTGAAGTTCTTTGAAACTTCCCCTAATGCGAAGGGGACTAAATCTGGGACCTCGGGGTTTCTGTTCCTCCTCAGAACAGTGACACGTGAGCAGATTTACTACCGACGTGTAAAAAACTAATGAACCTCTTTAAGCCCTGCCATAAAACTGGAATTCTTTTGTACTTAATCAGATGGCCTGAAAAAGAGGAAATTGGACCAAAACCATGTAAAATTAGCCTCATCAGAACAAAGTGGAAGCAGATGCACAACCCACAGTAACTCAATAACACCACGATCCTTACAACGCGGTCTTGGCTCGTTTGGATTCCTTGCTCGAGACAGTGTTTGAGTCTTTCCCTGCATAGTTCATCTATATATATTAAGCTGGTGATGCTTATGGGCAAGATGCTTTTTTTCCCCAGGTGTATTCTTAAAAATAATGTAGAAATTTCTGTAAAACGACTGTATTTTTGAGAATAATGCTGGTCATGAAATCAGTGGTATTGCGTTGAAGAGAAATTTGGTGTGGTAATAATTTGGACCTGGGTTTGAAATTTGGCAGGGAATCAGGAATGTGACATTTGCTGAAAACACCCCAAATTTATCCTCAACTTATAAGGCTTCAGAAAAACTGCACTTTGCACATGTGCAGTAAAGGTGTGTTAGGTTAGCAGCTTCAGTCTTGTGAGGTTTTTCATCTCTATGGACATGCTGGAGGCTGGAGCTGCAGAACCCGAGCAGGAGCTTCCCTCAATCCATCCCAGATGCTGGGAGCTGAGGGACGAGAGTCTCCTGTCCATGGTCCCTGTCCTGCTGCTGTAACATCCCGGGGGTCCCAGGACACTGAATCACTTGAAGTGGATGACTTAGGACCATGGAGTTTAGCAAGTCTTAGCTTAAAGCAGATGTCTGTCAAAGCTTACAAAACTAGGTCAACCCAAAAAAAAATGAAAGTCCATTCTTATGGGATATTTTTGATAGCTCACAAAGTGCTGTTAGCTAAGAAATGGCAAATTTGTGTTATCAGAACATTCCGATTGTGCTCTTTGGGGTTTAGTGATCTGATTTCTAGACATTCCTAGGAGTAACAGAAGCACTGGCAATGTTCAATATGGTTTTACTTTATAAGAATGACTCTGGAAAATCTGATGGAAGGCCTTTAAAGTGGATCCACAAATGTAAAGGCACTTTTGATCATAACTCCTGCAGGTGTCAGCTCCCCCTTTGCAAAATGATTCTGCCATCCTGTTACCTCCTGCTAGCTGTGAAACTGCATTAGGGTTTGTGAAAAGTATCTTAGAATATCCCATGAGGAAACGAATAATTTTATCATCAAAGTTTGAAGAGTGTTTATTAAGTCGATTATGGAGATGTTTGCTATTAAAAAAACCACTGAAAATACTTAATGGCCTCTTGCTTAATGACAACAATTCATCTGTAAATGGAATTAGCCAATGATTCAGTGGGAAAACATGACCATAACAATATTACAGTGCATCAACACAGGTTTTATGCTGGGGCTGGATAGCTTTTACATGATTGACATTTGCCACATTAGCATTCTTCTAGCATTCTTTTTTGGGTGATGATTTAATAACTATCAAAGTGGGACTTTGATTCTGTACAAGCACTTGTTTTTGCATATTTATGAAGATTTGCTTGCATATTTGTAAATTTGATTATTCACTTGGGGAGACTTATGTACATAAATGCCTTGAAAACCTCATCCATTAGCAATTTGTTAGAAAGTAATCTACTCTAATTTCATCTCCTAGGAATACTTTTAGGGTCAAATATAATTTTTAGTTCAAGAAATTTATGATTAGGCCTCTTAACATTCCAAACTTGTGTTTTCACTCAGACTTTTTAGTCAACGCTAACGATTCCTGACTTCGGCACTTGATTGTGCTGTCACCAGAGCCTTAAACATTTTCCAAAGAAAGAAAATGCTTTTTGGAAGCCTTCTTAATTTCTGCCTCAGAGAAAGCGGTGGGCAGGTGGTGATGAAGTGTAAGTATATTTCAATCTCCGTTGCAGGCCCAAAAGCATATCTGTCCTGCTGACCATCAGAATCTGCATTTTGATTCCTCTATTGGTATATTTAAACAGCTCCTTATTTGCCCCCTTAGCACTTTTATGGCTGCCGACGTACAGATGTACTCTTTTCAGGGAAGGGGATATGGCAAAGTTATTGCAGCAGTCTTGGAGCCCCCATCTGCTAGAAAGTCTCTGCTCTTCCCTCCATAAAAATATCACTGCTGTTCAGGTCAGCACCTCTGCGTGTTTATTACCGCGCCAGAACCTTGGAAATTTCCTTTGGATCTAGCAGAAAATTCGCAATAAGGAAGTTAATAGGACGAGCCATGAATGGAAAAACATTTTTGAGATAAATTTTAGGTTAGAATTATTAATGAAACAAAAATCATATTATCTAAGAGTTTTGATTTCTTCCCTCAGAGGAATTCATCTTTCATTTTCTCCTATTTTCTTCTGTACTGTGTTTGTCTTAGGAAGACAATAAACTGAGTATCTGGGGGGTCGCTTTTTTCTTTTTCCTATCTTAACTTTTCTGCATATCAACAGTTCAGGAATGTTAGAGATCAAACATGAAAGATTGATGCTTTTAGACTCCTCTTTTGAGGAGCTTTTGAAAAATTGGAGTGAAAAATGAAGATGAAAATCAATTAAGGTCAAAAACAGTGACTGAACTTAAACAGATATTGTGTTCGATGGTTAAAGAATAAGAAAGCACAACCAAATAATTTGAAATGCTCCTTTTCAGTAGTATTTCTGGACCTTGAATAAATGGATTTATATTAAACAAAGAACACAGTGAACAGAGAATAAAATACAATGGGACGTACTTGAAAACTTTTCCCTGTGAATTTTTAATGAGATACATTTGAATTTTTTTTATTTAAGGAGTAAAATAATATTAAATCATATAGGATAAGAGTTATGCATCTTTTTGGTGTTTCTAGAATCAAAACTTGCTACCTCACCATTAGTATAGTTCTATCAAAATGTCCTCAAACCCAGTTATTTCAGGGTAGCTGCTAAGTGACGCAAATAAAAATGTTTTGTCAAGTATATTTATAATCCACTAATTTTTCCTTTGCAGGCGTATCTCAGGGGAAGCGTGGCCGTGATGACATCCACCCTTCTTACGCTGCCAGAATTAAACCTGCCCATGAAATAGATGGGAAGGTACTCTGAACCATTCCAAAGGGCGGCACGATTCCCACAGTAAATTAACACCCAGGCCAAGCCGCCTTCCTTTAAGGACTCTACGCCTCCTGTTCGCTGGCCGTGAGTTATATATGATGCCTTTAAATGCCTAAAAACCACAGTTCAGGTGAAATTTATGCTCTTTAATATTTACGTCCACCTGGATATTTGTGCTGCCCCACCCTCCTGGCGTCGGAAAGTTTTGTGTTGTAGCTGTGAGGGAGTGCCCACTGTCCCCACGCTCGGGGCCATCCCTTCCAGCTCTACAATGCATTATTCCTCCCCACCTCTGTCTCGGGGAGCAGTTTCTCATAATTGCAGCCTAAATGTTTAATGTGACAGAAGGAGGGATGGATGGGGAAAGGGCTGAGTGTGAACGAGCTTGAAAAAGGCAAAATCGGCTCTTGCTGTGGCCTCTGCAGCCTTGGTCACACAGATGAAATTCTGGGACAAAATGAATTGAGTTTTGTCCTCTGTTTCCAGCTTCCTGTAGGACACTGGGGGAGGCTGTTTGTATTTTTAAGATAAAGGATACTATCCATGTGGCATTCAGAAAATGAACACAACTTGTTAATGGCTCAACCCTTCTGAGTTCATTGAAAGAGATATAGTTTTTCCTTAACTATTTTTGGAAAACGTTTTCTTGCAGGTCAGTAATGACTTCCAGGTTGTTTATGTTTTTCCACAAATTTCTCCTTTCTAAATTCAGTAAATTTCTGCATAAGGTATGTTTATAAGCAAATTGAAACAGTTGCTTTTGGGTTTTTGGTGTGTTTTTCTTCCTTTCTTTCGTAATGCCACTTTCTTGTCATAATGAAGAATGCATTCCTAATGAAAATGGCTTTATGGCAGTGAGTGTGCAACAGTTTCTTTATCATCTACAGTTTCATTCTTTGATTTAAAAATGCAGGTTTTAGAGACTACTTAAGAAGATGGATACTGCAGTGCAGTTCAGTTATGGATTTTGCCTTTATTGGTGAGTGAAAGCCACATTCCTTATGTGTGTAAGACACCCTGCTCCTAAATTCTCACACTGGTAACTAAGATACGGTGCAGTGATATGAGTATTTCTCGGAAACAATTCATTTATTATGATTGCAGAGATGTCCATGTATACACAAATGAGAACAATTTGGAAGACTCTTTTATTTATCTAATTTCTCATATGCTATTTTGTATTTCTTTTGCCTTTGTTTTGTCAGTAGCTTGCGGCTGTTTTATTCCTCTTATTTTGGTGGAAAACATTCTGTTTTTATCAGTGTGGATCAGGAATATCATATGACCATAATTTCTGGCTCTTTGCCACAGACCAAAACATGTATTTTTCAATACACTGAGCTGCTGGTTTGGAAATGAATGGAAATATTTCATAAAAATTGTGGTTTGCTCTGATTTTTTTTTTTTTAAATTACTATTTTCTTACATTTCCTCAATCTGATTTTCCTTAGCTTATAAATTAGGGTGTCTTGCAGTTAAACAATTTTTTTTGTTTGTTTGTTTTTGTTTGGGGTTTTTTTGTTGGTTTTTTTGGGCTTTTTTTTGTTTTTTGGGGTTTTTTTTTGAGAAAAGTATTTCTGGTCCTTCCAAGCTACTTCTCGGTGGAATCATGCTGAGTTGCATAAGCTGAGTAACTAGATTTAGAGACCAGTGCTATTAAAAGAACAAAAGTTAAAACTTATGTGTGTGTGAAAATGACTGGAAAATTTAGAATAATTTTATAGATGCACCTGAGACGTCATGGTGATCACTTTAAATTTAATAAGACTCTTTAAAAATATTATTTCCTCTTCTCTTGTAATAATAATCATCTTGGAGAGGAAGTACAGGCAATGCTCGGGACTGCACGGGTGACCCGCTGCTCCTGTGGGTGCACACAGGGAAGAACATCCATTGGCAGTAATTCAATACAATCATAGAAATAACTACTGTGAAATGTTTAATTTTTTCCCTTCTTGTGTTTGACAGCCAAGTTATGTGGGTTTCTGAGCACGTGGCATCTTGTACAGATATTAGGTAATTTAAATCAGAGAATTTTTCCTGGTACTATGCACTTCTTTCCTAATTTTCCCTCTGTGATCCCATACAGTAATTTGCTTTATCCTTTTAATTATTTTGGAACCAAATACAAGTTAAAAGTGCTCCATAATCTCATGACTTTTGAATGTGTGACTTTGCTGTTATTAACCCAGGGCACTGAAGGTGGAACTATATCTAACTTCTAATCAAAACCAAATCTGCTTCACCTTCACTGTGATAAGCCTAGGGTTTGACTTTGTGTGAGCTCTGCAGTGATTTGTGAGTGGCACACAGAATGAAAAATCCTTTTTCCAGAGAAAGGGCAGGCAGACCTCAGATATTTGTTCAGCTTGTTAGATTTGCTTAAATTTCAACTATCCAGGGAGAATATCGACTGAGAAATCCTAACTATTGAAAAGAGACTTCAGAAAATATTGAAATACACACGTATTTAAAGGCTCTGATTTAGCAGATGTGGATATACCTACTCATGATAGAGATGTAGGAATCTCCTTTCCTGCCCTACAACATAAATAAAAAATTTCACAGCAGCTCTGGGGCATCACCTGGATTCAGCAGGGTTTCCCAGGTTTGCGGTCATGCCAGATTAAATTTATGTACAAACACATTCCTAGAGTGAGGAGATATATGTGTCTCTTCTGGACACAACATGAGATTCACTGTAGTAATAAATTGGCTTGATGAGCATGTGTGAGCCATCCCTATTTTAGTTATACAGCCCTGTCAGAGCTGCAGCGACAAACACCTCAAAACCAGCTTTGTTTGGGTGAGTTTCTCACCCATGGCATAAATACCAACCTCCATTTTTTCCACCCTTGCTTGATCAATTAAAGATCACCATTACTTTTATTTGGAGGTGACTCAAGAACATCTTCTCTGGGCTTGAGAAAACTAGACTCTTTTGCTGCTGAGCCAGTCTGCTTCTGGGACCTCTTTCAGGTGCGTTCCTGACCCCAGGCATTTCCTCGTAATCCCACCGGGTGCTATAGAGGGTTGCTAAGGAAGCATCCAGATTAATTTTTTTTCTCAGGCATAAATAAAATAGTTCTAGCTCGATTGATCATTGCAGTTAGCTCAGTCTCCTGTTCCTCTCGAGATTTTGGCAGCCTCTCTCCACCCCATTTCTGTGATTTCTTACATCATATGTTGCTGTACTCAGAGAATTCCTGCTTATGCATAAAAAAAGAATACCCAAAACAGCATATGATAAAATACTTTGGATTTTTAATTCGTTCGTGGACAGAACTGTTTTTAAATGTCGCTTAAATTTGAAGGACACGAGTGCCATTTCCAGCCCTATCACTGTTTTTCTTCCGCTTACAGAAGACATTTCAGAATTGTCTTGTGCTGCTGAAGTGAAGGTTTTTGGAAATTCTGCCTGACTGTATAATGCAGTAATGCCTGACCACCCTCGCACCTGGTCCCTGAGGAATCAGACCATACCTCTGGGCACAAAGATGTTCAGCTGGAGGCAGAAGGATGCACAAGGCTCAAGTGTTTCCTGTGGAACAGTTTTGAGGACCATTTCTATTGCAAAGACTTGCCAGGCAGCTGTGTCAGGTTCTGTTTCCGCACTGTGGCAGAGTTCTGTAAATAGAAAGCAATTTTGCACAGTCTGTACCAAGAGTTTCTGCTTGGCAGCAGTTTATTTCAACTTTATTACAACTTTCAGTGACTCTAAAAAATCACTGAAAACAAACCTCAGAATTAGCGTTCCTCACAGGCAACTTGAATTCTGCCAGCTCCCAAGATAACTTAGAAAAAAAATTCCAGTGTTTTTCTTCCTCTTTCAGGGAGTATTACTCAGGACGTTTAGATCCTTTTTAGGGGGTTATCAAAAGCTGAAATTTAAAATTTATAAATTCATTAGTTTCAATTGCAAGTTAAGTCCACCAGACATCTTGTAGTCACTTGGAGTAAAGGTGGCATCAGTTCCTGAGGGTGACCCCATTGTTGGCCAGCTGTAAAGGGTTGAACTGAACTGAAATGAACTTCCACCTGATTTTTATTTTTTTAAGAAAAAATTTTAACTTTGTCATTGTAGGAAATAGTTTGGAAATCAGGACTTTTAAAAAAGGGTATGAAATATTTTCAAAACTTATTTCACAGTTTCGGAGGTTTTTGCTTTCGTATCCTGTGGTTGGTTGTTGCTGGAGGTGGCAAGACTTTAAATCAAAGATAATATCACACAGTGGCTTGTTTTTGGAGCGTTAGTTGGCATCCCTGGCTTAGCACATTTCCAGCTGATGAACTGTGCAGTTTTCTTCCTTCTTGTGCAGTTTCCTCACAATCCCATGGGTGGAAGACCTGGATGAGCCCAGCCCCTCCTTTTATTCCCAGGAGCATTGGCATAAAGCGGTCACACAGAGACAGAACGTGACAGGAGGAAAAGAGCTGAGTGCAGAGGTTTTAGAATGTGTTTGCAGGAGTTCCTACTCTGTTCACACATTTAGATTAACAAAAACATCTCATTAGCCAATTCTATCTTTTGAAGTTCTTGGCCAGGGAGATCCAGTGGTTTGACCTAAGGTGAGAGCAGAAGATCAACAGCTGCATCTGTCATCCAGCAGATATCCTGGGTGGGACAGTATTTATTGCTCAAGCAGACTGAAGGGAAATGTAGAAATTGCAGTTTAAAAACGTAATTCCAAAATTGCTACTGAACGTGATTCTTCCTGTCCCTGTGGGCTCATATGTCCAATATTTCCTCTGGCATTATCTTTATGCTAAATGACAGAATGCTGTTTTTGCCGCTGGAAGATTAAACAGGGCATTTCCCATCGATGTTATTTATAACCTTTTTTTAAAATTTGAGGTATCCTCCTCCTAACTGCAGAGTCTTATTTGGGCAATAAATTTTAAATTTTTTTTTCCAAGTGATTTTTATGTGAATATAACCTGAATTGAAAATCCACATTTCAAAGTAACTTCCTCAAATATAATATTATAAAACAAAGCCTCCATTGAAATAAATACTTCAGGTGGGTGTTTGGAGAGTTAAAAGTTCTATCATATCAATAGTTTTTCATTACAAGCCGCTGCAGGTGGAAAACAACATCCAAGGAACGAGAGGTGATGGAATTCAAGCAACAAATAGCTATTCTGTATTCAATATCCATTAGTTCAGTACATCACTTCAGGCGTTCATTAGTCTCATGAAGCAGAGACCTTATCTCAGCAGCTTCTCTAATTGAAGCTGTCTGTTGTGAGTGAAGGAAAGGGAGATTGCAGAGCCTGGTTTTAGCTGGAGAAACTCATCTTAAAGGGCAAAGGGTCTGCTGAGAAGTTCTGTGGTGCCCTCTTGAATATAGGGAAATGTCTGAACAGTTCCCTGTGACCTTAAAGACATTATCTGACAAAAGCGATCCACAAAGGGGAGAAGAAATGTCTTTTTCTCTTTTGGTTTCTTTTTGATGTATTAATTTCGAGCTGTGCTTTCTGTTCCTTGCTGGTGCACAGAAGGTCTGAAAAACTGAGGGTTTAGAACATAAGGTGCCTAATGTTGGTAGCAGAGGTGCTGCCTACTCAGCCTTGCTTGGAAGCCTTTGTGTCAAAAGAAATAATGTGATGAAGTGATCAGTGAAAATTTCTCACTGGAATCCAATGAGCCAAAAAGCTTTTTAGGCATAATTTCAAATAATTGTTGTTTAGTTTTGGCTGGTAGTTTACTGAAATGAGAAGCAGGAGTGCTTAACAAGGTTCCAGAACTCTGCTCTTCCACAAATTACTTGGGGCAAAAATCTGAATATTTTAGTAATTTGTATTGTGGAAGAAAGAGTGAACAAATTAATGTCTTCAGAAATATCTACATTTTAAAAAAAGTACCCTATTAAACATTTAAGTAATTTACAACCCTATTGCCTTCCATATCTATTGGAACAAAGAGAGGAAAACCCCTTATTTCTTCCGTTTTCCTACTATCAAGTATGAAAAAAATACCCCCCCAAATCTTGCGATTCATCACAACAGAAAGGATTTTTTGGGTCAATTAAGTGTTCTTGATAACATTAGTACAGTCTATTGTTTGCTAAAATGTCACCATAGCTCCAGGCATCACTTTTAGCTTTCAGGGGAGGTTCAGGTTCTCTGCTGCGCTGGGTTCCGCTGCTCTGCAAAGCCAGAAACATGGAAATGCTGCACAGGCTGCCTCATGTGCATGGCTCTGAGTTTCAGATTAATGGAGACAGAGAGCTAAATGTTTTATCACAAATAAGGGAGGAGAAATGAATAGGGATTCTGTCAGGAGTCTATTAAAGCCATCCTTGTTGCTGCAAGCCAAGCCTGCCCGCTGCAATCACAGGATCATATTCATTTGATACCCATGCCGGGTGGAAATATATTTGTCAGACTAGGCAGAATTATTAAAGGGGAAAAAAAAGGTCTTGATGTGCGTATTTTTCCCCCGTATCCACTCACAAAGGAAGCAACCCAAAAGCCTCCAGTAATATTTTTAGGTTCTATACTGGTCCCAGGTGATGCTTTTCTTTTAGATAGTCTTGCAGTGACAGCAAACCTTTAAGTGAAGCATCTTTCACCGAAGCTTTCCTCATAAAAGGCTGAAAGAGATAACACAGAAAGAAGACGGGGCCGTCAGGAAAATTGATGGTGGGAAGGAAGCTCTGCTTTTTTGTTTCACCGAGCACAAGCAAAGTGCTTCATCAGTTACTCAAACTCTTCCCAATGTTCTAGTGCTCCAAAGTGGCCTGTGCAAAGTAAATAGAAGTAATTACATGAAATCTTCCCACAAGAAGGTGGCAGGGTGGTGCTGTAGCTGCAATGCTGGGAGGAGGAGGAGGCATTTTAAAGTTTAGTTGTGTACAGCTGAAAGAAAGGGGTGTTCTTCTTCCCCTTAGAGGCACAGGGAAGCCAACTATTCAGGATTTCTGCTCGGTGATGATGGCACATATGTAATTGGTGGTAAAGCAGTGCTAAGGACAGCAGCAAAAGTGATATTGTGTTGTGCCACAAGAAAATGCTGTTTCATTGGCCTGGAGAAAGGGGAGAGCAAGAACACCGTGTGGACTATTTTCATGTATTTTCTTGTCTTACAGACTGGATGCTGTGCTGTTGCTTCTGCTTAGACAGTATTTTTCACCACATGTTTACATTTTAGTGCCACTTTTGCGTGAATGACAGTGTCCCCTTGTCACTTTTTTCTGAACAGGACCTGAGCCCTGGCTTGCCCCGTGCTGATGTTAATATGAATGACCACATCCCTGCTGGGTGAGTAAAATCAACACAGCCAAAGTTAACAGGCAGAACGCGTACAAACCAGTCTGAAAAGGCTCCAAAT
This sequence comes from Origma solitaria, assembly GCA_013397895.1. Lineage (NCBI taxonomy): Eukaryota > Metazoa > Chordata > Aves > Passeriformes > Acanthizidae > Origma > Origma solitaria. The sequence goes on along the minus strand of VZRL01007676.1, from coordinate 974,084 downwards.
AAAGCTGCCTGCCTCCATTTGTGTGTCTGTGCATGGGAGCACTCCCTGTTTGTTAAAAGCTGCTACTTTTAGCAAGAAAGAAAAATCGAGTTATCCAGCAGAATAATGCTGAGATAAATTTACTTACAGTAAATAGAATCGTGAGTTTCTGCATGTTTCAGAGTAAGGTCTTAATTTTCTGATGTTCTCTCATACTTTAGAGTTGTCTGTAAGTGTTGCCCTTGAAACCTTGAGCTCAGTGAGTACTTTCATGCAAAAGATCAGTGAGTTTGGAGAACGTGAACCTGTAAATCTTCATTCTGTCACTGTGCTGCTTTTCACTGCTCCTCATTTTTCTGTGTGCTTATTTGGCTTTGTTATTCCTCTCAGGCCTTATTTCCTACCTCAGAGCGTCTTGTTAAATTTTCCTCCTTGTGATTTGTGGATTGATTTTTTTTTTTTTTTTTGGAAATACCTCTCAGCAGTCATAATGTGGGTTTTGCTGATTTTTTTTTTTTTTCCCCTTGGAACAGTCTGCAGAGAAAGCTGAATCTCCTGTGACTAGGAGATCTGATTCCCACCTTTCCCCCCTTTCTTAAAGCTTGACTTGTCTACAGATATTGGTAGAATCGATGTGCATCATGAGGAGTGGAGAGAAAGCTCTGCAGAGTTTTAGATTCTGGTAGTGGATCTAGGCTTCAGCAGTCAGCAATTGGATTGAATAAAATCCCTGCTGGTCAGGCTGCGTGCCACAAATCCTGTGAAAACCAAGCTGCAGCAGTCACCGCAGGAGGGAAAGATTATCCTGGATCTCCTTTCTCTTCCAGCTCCTACCGTCCTGCTTAGAACTCGGGGAAATTGATTTTCCAGCTTAGCCTCCAAGGGGAGAAACTTTTCCAGACTGATATCTCCCAGGACAGAACACAACCAATTGATTACCAGGAATAATGCACTAATAAAAGCAGAGCTGCAGGGTGGCTTAAAGGTGTGAGGTTTCTCTTCTCAGGCTCCGATTTTTGGAGCAGAGAGGGCGTGTGGAGCCAGATGGGGTGTCTGGATGTCATTCAAGTCAGGTGCTTTTTCTCCTGCCTTCTCTGCCTTCCTCTTCCTGCAGGATTTATCCTATCTTCCCTACCAACCTCAATATGCTGTTTGTTTCTAGCTTATAGCTTCTGGTTTTCTACAAATATATTTTTTTGCTAGTGCAGACTTTCAAAGTTTATTTTTTTTTTAAACCACAGCTAGAATTTTGACATAACTAGAAAAACATTTCTCCTTTATTTTAGGAGCAGCTTACTGTATATTTACTATATACCCTTCTTATAACTGATAAATATGGGTCTTTTCCAAGAATGGTAATTCTTTGGCAACTTTTGTCTTATTTTGAGTGACATGAGCAGTTTAAAGGTGCTTGTGTGAGTAGCTTTTCCCATCAGTAAGGAAAAGTTTCTCCAAAGACTAATTCTGATGTTTGGAGTTCATCCCTGTAGTATCTCTCTCCCTGCTGAATGAAAACCACAGATCCAGGACTAGTAGAGAGGCATTAAAAATAGCTTTTTTGAGTACAGTTCCTCTTTTATTTTTTACTGCATGTATAATTATTAAAATATTTGTTGTCAATATGTTCTTAATTCCTCACCTGAGTAGCCAACTTTCTCTCCTTTGTCTTTCTGTTGGTATGAAAACTTGATACAGTTTCTCCTGCATTTTCTGATTATTTTTTGTTGGCTACTTGTCCCTCACCCTAAGCCAAAATCCATCTGAAAAATCCCTAGGGAAGAGCTCAACTCTGTAGAGTTCTTCGTACAACTTTGCATTGCTTCAGCGTAAGCATCCTGTGGGCATCATATGACCTTAAAAAAGAAAATATTGCTTTCCTGCAATATACTAAATTAAATTTTTCTAGTCTCAGTGGACTAGATTATCTATTATATTCGGTTAAAGATTTGAATTGTTCTACTTTTTCATGGAATCTGTGATACTAGATAAGATACAATATTTTGTGTTAGATCCAAAAATGAAAACGTAGCAGGATTCCTGCCAAATCAATATTATGATTTTTGTTTGCTTGCCCTTTTTTTATGGGGGAAAGGGGGAGGAAACAGAAAGCAAATCTTGTTCCACCCCCACTATAAATAATGTTATCTAAAGATAAAGTCAATTTGTTTAGTTGGGAGAAGATGAATAAAATACACTTCTTACATTTTTTCCATTAAAAATGAAAGATTCTTCCTGTAGGTGTTGATTCTTAAAGACTTCTATGTGTTTTCATGGTCTTGGTAGATCAGTTTGTAAATGCATTTTAGAATCTCAAAGTTTTAATTTTTGAGAATAAATATAACTTTGGTCTCCTCCTAGTTAATACTATGGAAAACTGAAGATATTGGTGTTTGGCTAATCCCATAATTTTAAATTCCTACTTGCAGTTTTAGGCTGTTAGTAGTGTAATACCTTGCGAACTGTGCAACAGAAAAACCCTAATTAAGACAGAATTCCTGTAGCTGTTGGCATCTTCACTTAGATATCCTCAGCAACATGTTTTGCTTGGTCTAAGCACAGTACTTTAATTGTAGATAATGCAATAAAATACAATAATAAAATTAATGGGTAATTTTTGTGAGCAAGATTTGTTTAACCACAGCTCTTAAATACAATTCTCTTTTTCAGCTCTCTGTCTATGAGAAGAAGACTTCCTAATTAGTTACCGTAACAATTAATTTTTCTTTTCATTCTGTGCCATGTTCCATTTCAGTGAAGATTGTTTTAGAGTTCAGTACTCCAGAAAAGGAACAGAAAAGGTCTGAAATTCAACTCTTTAAACGTAGCTGGACTGATGGCTGGATCCAAGCAGCAAACCTCGGCCCAGCCACTGATCACTGACAGGTTTTACCTGCCAAGTGCAGTGTCCTCTGTAGTTATTCACAGCTCTTAGTTATTAGTTAGCTCTGTAGTTATTCACAGCTCTTAGTTAGCCCTGTGGTCATTCCCAGCTCTGCCCCACACTTCCAAAATGTATGGAAAACAAGTGAAGTACAACAGGAGCTGTCCTGTATCTCCCAACTCTGTTTCCCATCCCTGCACCGTGGGGATAAACCTCACACAAAATTCACCGGCACATTTTTTCTGGCCGGGGTGAAATGGGCTTCCCTCCCCTGCAGGATTGCTTTTACAAGAAAGGGACACATCTTCCTCCACTGCTGGAAGCTTTGGGGAAGTATTCTCTGAAGAGCAGGAATTTATGCAGGTCTTACGGTGTCCTTAATGCGGCGTGTAACTCCTTCAACCTTCCCGCTTGCTTGTGGGAAATGAGCGCAAGGCTCACTTTTTGCTGTTAAATTTATATCTGCTGAAAGTGATTTTCATATTCCTTCATGGCTGATTTGTATGTGGACATTTTTTATTGTGTAGCAGTCGTTTTAGGGTGGGGGTTGAGCCCTTGTGCAGAATCAGGGGCAGAAATAAATGCATTTTATGTGAGCACAGCCCAGCACATTTAAAATTAAATCCGTGCCTGTGGAACAGAACAGCATTTAGGCAATGTCTGATCTGTAAGACCAGGAAGAGAAATTATTCTTTCTGATCTTCCTCGTGGCAGAATGAGGAACATCTTTTAAGTGGTCAGAACATCTCCTAGGGGATGCCAGCAGATTTGACTGTGCATAGCAGCAAAGGGGGGGGCGGGAGGTGTCTCATCTTAATTTTGTCTTGTTTGTGCTATTGCCAATACATTAAATTTCCCCCAAGTCGGTTCTGCCCATGAGAATAACTACAAGGTGATACCTCCACCTTTAGCTTCACCCACAAGAATTCTCATCTTATTTTTTCCCCTTGCAGTTGAGGAGGGAGAGTGAGGGAGGGCTGGCAGCCAGCCAGCGCCAACCCACCACAGATGTGCAGGTTGAAAATTGTTTTATATAACAGTAGTGATCCTTGGCTTTAACCTGAGATTCCCTTAGTTGTTTTTCTTTTTTTCTTTTACCACTTTAATATTTAACAGTACCTCAGTTACAGCCGCCTCGCTGCGAATGCCTGAACTTTAAAACTTTCCTTGTGAAAAGTTTCCAAACACCACAAATCTTGCCATTGCTGTCACACTTGACGTGTGAGCTTGTAGAACTTCCCTGAGAGAATAAATGCCTCAGACAATTGGAAAGCTCTTGTGCCCTGGTTGTTCAATTTTGTACTTTTTTGGACATGACTCAGTGAGATAAAGATGTTCCAGTACATCTCCTGCGGAGGAACTAGAGAAATAGCACCAACTTGTTGTTCCAAAGAAATTGTCATAAATGATTACTTAGGGGGTGAGAAGAAACAAGTTCACACTATTTATTGGACAAATAACAGCAAAAAGCAAAGGCACTGAAGGATCATTAGGTTTTGTCATACTGTGAAGGAAAACTAGGAGCTCGATTGTGTTCATATGTTCAGCCTTTGGCAGATAATCGTTCTGTAATTCTGTGCTGCTTCTGACAGCAGGAAAGTCATTGAATCTTGATTCCCTTTTATTTGTATGGATCTCTGCTAAGCAAGCCCCTTTAAATCACACTCATTCAGGGCACACTTTAGCCCAGTGGTCACGCTGATGTTTAGTCAGCTATGCAGAGATGGACTCAAACCATCAAACCCAACGCAATGTTTTCCTGAAATCAGAACACACACTCAAAGCACTCTCAAAACGTGGAGTGAGAATATCTGGCAACAATGGGGCTTTCTGATTCAAATCCTTGATCTGAGGCTGTAACCTGAATATTTTGACTTATTTTAAAACCTTACTGTATTTCCATCGTAATTTTAATGTCTCTTCCCCTGCTCAATCTGGATGGCATTGCGGTAATTTTGTGCTTTATTATATAAACATAATAATTTCATGGCATGTAATTTATAAATCTTTTCTTGTATGTATAGTTTTTTGTCTACATCAGAAAGGTTCCTGAAAATAAACATGGATTGTTTATCCCTATTTTCTCAGATGACATCAAGTGTCTACAGAAGGAATGTTGCTCATCCTTACGTGGCTGGAGGGAGGAACTGAGGTCAGATTCCTGCTCCTAGGTCTGTTCATTTGTAAGTCCAAATCTCTCCTATTTCATGTGGTTTTTTTTGCTTGCAGCAGACTGGAAACTTTGTCAAAAATATTTTCTCATTATAGATGTTGAGGGGGTGTACAGATGAAATGGGGGATAGCATTTGAATAGAAAAATAATGTTTGCAAATTGAAGTCGTAACTTTAAAATTAGTATTAATTTTAAGAATAACATCTGCAAGATGCTGTGAATGGGAGTTCTATACCACAAACAAGAATGGTAAAATAAATTGATTAGCACCAGCTCTTCAGGAAAGGGTTTTGGTGTTACAGTGGTTTGTAAATTGAATGTGACTCTACATTTTTAAATTATTGCAAGAACAGGAGCCATGCTGGGCTGTATTTGAAAATGACTGTAGCCTAGATGATGTGTAAAATAATGTCTCGGCTTTGCACAGCAGTTCAGCGGTTACGCCTGTCTAAGTGTATTTAAAAAAGAGTAAAAGGGTACTGTCTGAAAAGAGCTAAAGAGAAAGCCACAAAAGGTTAGAAATCCAGATAAGACTTCTTAGGCCTTAATGACCTGGAATGATTTAGCAGAAGGACATAATTTGTTTCCCATGTGACTGACAGAACAAGAATTACTAAACTTAAATTACAGCAAAAGAGAGGCATATAATTATTAACGACTTTCTAACGGTAAAACAGCAAAGTAGATTTTTGAATCCTAATTGTCAGAGGTTTTAAAGTCAGGTTAGATAAATACCATTTAGGAAGGACTTGGATACAACACATATCTGCCTTGAAATGGAGCTGAAATAACAAACAGCTTCTCAAGACCTGTTTCAGACATATTTTCTGTGACTGTAGAATTCGATGTGAGCTCGACTGAAATGTAGCATCTGAGTCAGTAACCCTTGAGCAGAAAAAGATCCACCGTGTTCTGTTCTCTTCGCTACCTTTGTCACCATCTATATGAAACTCTCCAGTCATTGTTTTTTTGGCTTCCAGTTTCCTGGATGACAGAGAAGTAGTTACCTTTATAGCCAGTTCTACTTCCAAGTGACATGAAACTGCACCAGTATTTTGTCTTCTGCTGTTAAGATGATAGACAGCTTGCTTTTTTTCCTCACACAGAAGTAAATAGATTTAAAAGAGGGCAAACAAGTGTCAAATAATTCCGTCTCTTATCATTAAACAAAGATTCAAAGATAACAAGATTAATACCAAAAAAATTACATTTCACATCTGACTTCTCACTCTTGAGAGCATGCTTAATATAGAGTTAAGTTAAACTAAATGAAAAGAATAAAATATTTGCATAATTATATTCTGGAGGTCATTGTTGTTCAGCCTGTTGAAATCTCCTGGAGCACACGAATACATTGCTTTGTGAACTTGCTATTCCCAATTTTAGCAATTTCATCTACAGCAGAACTCATTAATACTACCAGTAAGTGGGAGAAATATTGTCTGAGGTACTTTGAGATTAATTATGCTTGTGGCAATCTCTCCTTTATAGGAGAAGGCAGTTAATGCCAACAATAGCAATTCTTTCTGAATTCGCTTCAAATGTCATTATGATAGAATGCAATTTTGGGAATAATGCAAATGCAAGTTTCAGTAGCTGGAAGCTATTTTGTTTTAATGAGGTATGAAGTAACACACCTCATATGCACTGCAGCTTCCACCACTGGCTTGGTAAAGTAATACAGGCACCATGAATATGATTGAATTTACTGCTGGCATAATTCATCTAATGCTAAAGGTAAATTTAGGTAGTTGCTCTATTTTATTTTATGCAGATGACCCCAAATACTTTGCTTCTGCCAAATTATTCCTTATTAAGGCTCAGTATTTGGTTTTATTTTCTCGTAGCTATGATCTGTATTGTTAATAGGGAGAGCTTGACATTGTATTTCAGGAAGGAGATCCCACAGCTCAGTCTCACGTGATCCAAATCAGTTTGCCAGGAGGTGAAAAAGGAGGGAGAGGTAGCTGTAAGAGTAGCTGTGATTTTCAGAAACGTCTTGCCTGTATCCTGGAATTTTTCCTGTTTTGCCTTCCGTTGGAATACTAGCACACCCTGCTTTTCCACATCTAGTGCACTCTTGTTTTTTCTTCCTCACTGGGGGAATTATGTGACCACATAAACAGAAACAAGAGGAAGGGGGGAAAGGCAGTAAGAGACAAGTTAAAGGAAAATAAAAAGAGAAAAAATTCTCAATAGCAAATGCCTATAGGAAGGACATTTTCTCTTCACAGAATTCTTTAGTGCCTGTTGCAAGTTACTGTGGTTAAAGTGCTTTGAACTGATACCCCTGAAAAGCCAGTGGGGAAGAGAGGGTACCAAAGAGACTGTGTAGCCGGGTTCACGCTAGGAACATAAAGTCTGACTTTTTAAGGCTTTTTTTGGCTATATAGTAGTCTGTGATACTAATAAGTAGCTGCCTGTCTTATGTGTCAGAAATGTCTTTTGAGTGCTTAAACTTGTGCCTTCCTCTGTTACCATTAGATTATAATTTGCATTTTATTTTAAGGCTTTTATTGATACTGTATATCAAAGTTGTAGCAGGTTATTAAGTAGATAGATCTGCTGAAAATCTGTGCAATTTCTTCTGTATCTGAGTTTTACTGTCGTTCAGACAGAACTGTGTTGTGACCATGGGACTTATAGGTGAAAGTATAAATACTCCGTAAGTAGGCACTGCCCAAGAATTCTTTTTTCTGGCAGTAAGCTTTATAAGGGAAAACCCATCTTGCATTCAGGAAGGAAATTTTTTCTGAGCTGTCGAGAAACTGGAGAGTTTTTCAGTTGAATGTCTTGGTTGCACAGGGAGTACAAACAAGACAGAATATGTTTTTAAGCATCCAGACAAACTGCTTTGTGCTTGTTCCCTCAATTGAAACCCACCCAAACCCCCTGGTAAAGGATAACTATGTGAAGAATGACAAATGTGTCACATATTTTAAATATATGCTATTTATTTAAATTGCTTGTTAGTGCAGACTGCGGAATAATTTGCTTCATGAATACTTTTCAATCTTAGTGTGCTTTTCAATCATACTCTGTTTATCAGAGATCCTGATCTCCAGCCCCGTGTGAACACTGCTCTTAGTTTCACACCCACCTAGCTGAGATGGAGTGTAACTCTTTGGGAACAGTTCCCTTGGTTTCTTGGTTTGGGGTCGAGATCCTCTGACGCTGTTTGAGGCAAAAGGCAGGACCAACTTAGTGGAGCTGTGACCATGTTCTGTCCCCAGCGGCTCTGGAGGGAGAGCTGCTGCCTATAAATTGCGTTTTGTACCCCTCTCCTTTGGCAGGCACCTGCCCAAATCGCTTCACCAGGATATTGCCCTCTCCTTGGGAATAGCGTGTGCCTGCTCCTCTCTGCTGAAAGTCTTCCTTTTCGTAACAGGCAGGAATCTGTCAGAGCTGATAGTTCCCTCTCCCCCCTCAGCCTCTCTCGCTCAGCAGTGCTCTGTGGCAGGTCTGCGCTGGGTGTTAAGTGGATTCTCTGACTTGAACTATTGGTGTTTCTCTGACAGCTCAGGCAACTCCAGAAACACCTGATTTTCATCCCTAAAGTATTTTATATCTTCACCTAAAACCATGAGATTGTTAAGCAAGTTTTCTTACTGAGACTAGAACTTGTTTACCAACATTTTAAAGTGTCTTTTCTGCATTTGACCCAAATATGATTAAAGTTAATAATGTTTTCCTAATTAACTTTTACCCCTGAGCATCCAGGGGACAGGTTAGAGGGAGTTTTATGGATGTGAGGAAAAAATTTCTCCAGCAAAAGGGTTATCAAGCCCTGGAAAATGCTCCCCGGGGTGTGGAGTCACCATTTCTGGATGCATTTAAAAGACATGTAGATTGGGACATGGTTCAGTGCTGGTCTTGGCACTGCTGGTGACTGGTTGGACTCCACGGCCTTTGAGGTCTTTGCCAACTGAGAGCATTCCATGGCTCCCTAGAACCTCTTTTATTATAACTGTTTTCTTGAAAACACATCTTACACAAAAGCATCCCAAAATGGAGCAGTAGTATGCCTTGCTGGGTTAATTGAATGCTACTTTCTGATGTGAGTCTTTGAATTCCCAAATTTCATAAAAATCCCCGTGAACTGACAGAATAAATGGAACAAATGGAAATGAGGTTGGCAATCTGAACCGCTCACTGAGAGCAGAGCTTACAAGTTTCTAGTGCCATCCAGAAAGGTCAGACACTTTTAACAAATTTTATAGTCACAAAGCCGGCTGCCAACTTGAATAGTCAAGACATTTCATAAAAGAAAAGATATGCTAAAATAGAGGTGGTCTAAATGTAGCAATTTTTTCTATCTAATATCCATAGTGCAGGAGCATGGCACAAATATTGTTTGTTCAGAAAACCACTTACCCATTAATAATATATTTTCACCTGCACATGACTGCCAGCATTGCTATTTGCTACCAATAACTGATTTGGGGCTCTTCACATACATGGTGTATGTGGTTTTTGCAGTTTCTTTTTAGCAAATGCATCATCTTTAGTACAGGTTCAGGGCTGAGGGGAAGACTCGAACAAACAGCTCAGAAATGTGGCTGCAATACCATGCTGGGTTTTGGGAACAGCAGATATCAGTTTCTGGGCATATATTTCATTCATTCTTCACAAAAATTATTGAACAGGACTCCTGCTGTTAGGAAATAAATAATGTGAGAATTAAAGCTTGCTCCAGGAGCTGGATTCTCAGAGTGCAGCTGGTGATGGGACAAGGGGAAGAAGGTGCAATTTTTTCAGCCATTATAAAAAAAAAAGTTGCTGTTCTGCTGCTAGACCACCATCAGACCCCTTGCTTTTGAAGTGAAACACTATAATTTGGGAAAAATTCTTCAGTGTGGCTTTGAATCATTGCTGATTTCAAACCACAAAAAGGTTTTAATTCAGGGTAGGCTGTAAAGCTTATAGGGACCCCATCATTAAGAACTTTTATTAAGAACACATTTTTAATCCAGTGCAGTTATCAACTTCAAATCTGACTGTAAGAAGCATGAAATAATTGATGCTACAAGAAAATATGAGATTTCTTTCCAGAAGATGTGTTTTGACACATGTTGCTGTGTGTTCTGACACTAAGTAATGAGTTGAAAGCACTGTTGGGCGAGAAGCAGCAAGGCAGAGTGAAGAGGAAAACTTTGCAGAGGAATAATATGTTGCCAGAACAGCTAACGCTAAGGAGGCCTGACTTTTCTCACTCGAAAAAAAAAAAAAAAGAAAAAAAAAAGAAAAAAGTAACCAGAAGTTTAAATATCATAAAGCTTTCTTCTAAAACCAGAGATTGCTTTGTTTGCTTCTTTTAGCTCTTGAGTTTTAAGGGATCTTTCTTAGGTTTGGATCCAAGGTGACTGTTAAAAATGAGTAGCAAATAGAAAGCACATTTAAAATCCTATTTTCTGTGGAATATTATATCTTTCTCACCGTGTCTGTAATGTCAAGCTCTGCGTCAGTGAAATCTGGCACCATTTGGAAGCCAATCCTGCTTCCACTGGAGCTCAAGATAAATTTCTGCCTTGGTGAAAATGAAACTTAGTCTTTTCATAGAGTATTTAATTTTCATATTAAACTTGTAGCTTTTTCTTTTCGTTCTTCATTAGCTATCAATTTCAGCCTGGGCTCAGAAATTGCATGAGCTAAAGAAACCATATGTTTGGGATTATATTTTAGTAAAACTTTTCTGATTTGACAAAACTCCTTTGAACTGGGTTTCTGGCATGTTCCTCTGTAAATATTTGAAATGAGACATTTGTGTGCCAAGGAACTGAAGGAATCCAGTTTACTGTGGAATATGTGAAATGTCTCTTGAATAATTTATGACAAAGCAACCTAATTAGGGGTTTATTAAGCTTTAATTCAGCGCTTTAAAATTAAACAGCGGGAATGGTGCAGTAAAATGCTTTTAATTCCATATGTAGCGGAGGGTACCTCAGCTCCCCCATGTCCCCATACCTTGCAGAGGCAGCTCAAGGACTGCCAGCAGTTTAGCTCAATAAGTTCCTGAGACAGTGGGGTTTTTCTGAGCGCTTCTCTATAATTTCAGCTCAGCTTGAAAAGCTCTGTGGGGCCTTACCGTGTAGAGTGCACACATAAAAAGAGGCTTTCGGAGGGGCACTGTCCACACCTGTGAGAAGAAAAGTTTCTGCGGTAAACTGGAACTATTTGATGCATTTATGGTGAGATGTGTGCCTGAAATTGGAAAAAGGCACATAAAGTCTTTTCATTTAGTCCATAATCCTAAAAGGAATCTTCACCCCTCTAAGAAATGCTGCTTTTCCAAGAAGCAGAGCCATCGACCCAACAGGTGCAGCTGGCTGGACGTGCACAGAATTGATGGAGTCAGGAAAAATGGGATGCAGATTCCAGACACAGACCTGTAAGATCTCCGTGTCCATCCGGGATGTGGTGTGGGCAGTACCCCCATCACCTGAGAGATGTCCTGCAGGAGCAGCACCAGGTTTTACCTTGCAGAGTGCCTCATGACCAGAACAGGTATTTAAACAGAAAAATTCATCCTGCAGAAATGTCTGTGTATTGTCAGGCATGGCTCCACCAATTTGGGATGCCCTAGGTTATTACAGCAAGACAGGAAACACCTTAAGCACTTTTTAATGGAATTTTGTGGCTCTTCCATGAAGCTGAAGTCCTGCTTCTTTCTTTTATTTGCAGCTTATTTATAGACCCTGTTCTTCCACAAAAGTGCTGTTCCCAGAGGCAGCTCAGAAAGTCGGGAAAACAATAGTTATCCAAATATTTCGAATGAGAGTTTGACAGCTGCTCGAAGGATTTGGGAGCACAGATCATTTGCATGGGGCGCACCCATAACTAATTTTGAGGATGTGTTTTGAGGACAGTGCTTTCCTGCAGTCATATATTTACAATGAATTAGACAAAATAAAAGTGTTATTCTAAATCCACGCAGAACAAACTTTGTGTTATAACAGTAATATCCTTTCAATTTTTGAATTGGGTAGTTGGCATACTTTCAAAGGCTGGATCTGCCTTAATTCTTTGTCTGGCTTGTCTGCCCATAGATTATCTTATTTTTTTGTGGCCTGTTTCTTGATGTGTTTCTGTACAGGCTTCCAGATCTCTCTGATCCAGCGATTCTTTTATGGGTTGTTTGGCTTAGACCATTGGAGGCTAAATTCGGATTTTACGGGAGAGCACAAAACTGTGCAAATGCATGTTTACAGAATGTATAGGAATACACACATTATCTAGAAACGCAAAGAAGCATGTTTTTCACATTTACTGTTTCAGGAGAAACAGTAAGTGTGTTTACAGATGAATCAGTGTATAGAGAAATCAGTTACTTTTTTTTTTACTGTAACAGAACAGGAAAAAGAAAAATCTTCAGAAAAATATAGCCAGCAGAAAGAGATATTTGATTTAAGAAAAAAAATTTACAACCATGCCTACCAGTTGGTTTTGTGAAAGCTAAGAACAATTGCTTCAGATTCAGGTAGCTCAGGCACTTAGAACCATGTTCTCTGTTTTTAAGTGCATATATAATCTTTACAAAACCTTTGAGATTTTCCCATTAGTGGAAAAAAGCCTCTTTTCCAAATTACAGCTTCTAAGAAAATGGAATGCTGCCAGGAATTCACACAGGAAAATAACTAGTCCTGGAATTGAAAGAGATTTTTTATTTTCAAAGAGCCTAAAAATCTGAACAAACTGTGCTCATTCACTCTACGAGGATCCACCCTTGTGACCCAGGCAGCCTCTGCTATCCATATGCTGATAGATATTATGCAAGTGCTGCATGTTCTTGCATTTGATGTCCTGAATGCCTTCAGCTGCGCTTAAGATTTATCTGAAGCTCAAAATAGAGAGCAAATTTGTCTTCTGCTGGCAGAAGTGCTGCACATGCTTTTGAGACAACATTAATTCTGAGCAGAGACTACCCAGCTCAGAACATTTCGGAAACTCTTTCAAATACTTGCCTTTAGTTGGGAGAGAAGTTGGGAGACTGAGACTTGCTGGATCTTTTGGTATGCAAAACCGTGGGATGAGAGGAGGTGGGATGAGGTGCTGGAGCTTGAATGTTAAAAGAGAAAGACCTAAATCTTGGTGGAAGCAAGATATCCAGGCAGAACTGGAAGAAGATTCACTGTCAGACTGAGAGAGGTGCGCTTGTTTCGCTGCCCGTGTGCGATTCCCACGTATTGAGCGCTTGGGATTCTGCGTTTCGAAATGAGAAATGAATTGTGTTGAGCTTTTCCAAATGCCAGAGATGTTATACATCATGAGCAGAAAGGACAGGAGGTGCTCAGTAGGAGATTAAAGACGTTCCTCGCACTTGGGGTTGCAAAAGGCCTCCCCGAAAGAGGTACTTTAGGGTGGGAAAACTTGAACTGTATCATGATGGGACAAAACTTGCACCATGGATGGGATCCTGATTAGGCTGCTCAAAATTAGCTTGTGCATCTCATTCTCCTTTGGTAACTCATTTTGTATGCAGTAAAGAAGCATATTTGTAGCAGCTGCCTGAAGGTATTCGTTAGGATGAACAGATTTTTAATTTAATTTAATTTTATTTTATTTTTAGTATTCAAAATATTCTTTTGTTTACAGTTTTCCAGCTCCCGTAATTGCAGCCTTCAAGGCTGGCTGTATACCATTAGACCACGAGGCTTTTTTTATCACCATCTTTATTCTGGAATCTGTCATTTTAAATTATCATTTGCATGGAAAGGCAAGAAAGAAAACTTAGTTTAAGTTTTTTCCTAACAGGTGATTCAAGGATGAAATATACTTCAACACCTAAGAGAAAATAAAATTGGATTTGAAGAACTTCAGTATTTTTTCCAAAGTTTTAAGAGCACGGGGAACAATAGAAATTGGAGGTACAGGCCTAATATTCAGAGACAAAGAGATGCTCAGAAGGTATGGGAATCATGTCCCTGTGTACAATATAAAAGCCTTTAGCAATATTGAAATTTCTTAGTCCAACTCAGTAGAATCAAGTTATACCCAGACTTCTGTGCCTGATTTTCCCTGTCTTTTTAAACAAAATCGCTTCTTGTCCTAGGTGTTTCTCCCTTCTAATCTTGCCTACAAAGAAAATTGAGATACTGTCTTATCTTAATACTATCTGGCTATGCATGAAAACCATTTCTTATAATTTAATTATATTTGAATTTAAGAACATTAGTACTTGTAAGTGCAGCTTTCAGTTCTCTTTTAGAAGCAGATTTTTTAATTTAAAAAATGTTTTTTTTATTTTTAGTTAGCCTGCTTCGACATTACAGTTGACAAGAAGGATGTGGCGAAGATCAGCTAAGGAGGAGAAGGGGATTTTGTGTCTTTGTACACTTGGGACAAGTTAGAGAAAGTGGATGCAGCCTACTTGGAAAGGAAAAGAAGGATTTAGGAAAGTTTGTTCCCTCCAGCTCTGATTGTGTAACCCTGAGGAGATTCAGCTGGATGCTGGCCTTGTCACACACATCCTCCAACCTTCCATAGCCTAATGTTGGTTAAGAACTGAAATATTTAATGATTTTATTCTTTTAAAATAAATTGCAGTAGGCAGCTAATGTCAGGTGTGAACTCCTTACATAGTCATGAGATAATTCTCCGCCGTGGAACAACACATATCTGAAATACATTGCTCCTCAGGGTCTCCATTGGGATATTGACTCCTACATGTTTGCTCAAAAATAGCACACGTTAGAACAGCTTGGCAGAAATTGTGACTAGCGCTGCTAGTCAGTAACCTCAGGAAAAGGAGGGCAAAGGTATGCAAAACCGACACTTTCTGAAGTGTAGTGTAAACACTAAAATAGTCATTTGCTGCTGAAGCCCAATGGTGTTAAAGAAAAACACTTTAAAAGATATCAGTGTGTACAGGCAGGAGTTAGGAACTGCCCCTCCCTAATCTGAAAGGAAAAAGAGTCCTGTTCTGATCTCTCTTATCCACAATGATGGTGCAGGACAGCACCAAAGAGCCATGAACTGCAACCTGCAGTGTTGTCACCACCACTGAAGTCACCAGACTTGCTGGGAATGGGAAATCTCCAAACACAGGTTGGAAAGAACAAATAAGCACGAAGTCTCCAGCACTGCCTCTCCTTCCTAACAAGTTAACTTCATCTACACCAGGATGAGGAGGTTCTTTGCCTGTGTATGGGTGATTTATCTCTGCTGGCATGCTTTGTCAATTTTTTTTTCTCTGTGTAGGGCATAAGTTCTCTTTCCTGGAAATACTCAGTGTTTTAAAAAAGCAGAAGTATGTTCTGAAGCTTTTCTCTCCATGGAATACGTAATGTGATAACAGAAAGATCTCTCTCCTCTTCCCATCTGCTTAGTGTCACAAAGCTTGTGGGAACGTAGAATCTCTGAGGCCATATCCCTCTGTCAAATTTTGTTAAAACTGAAAAATGTGTTCCAAAGCTATTGGAGGAGATAAACAGTGTGAAGTTATGATCCAGATTTCCTTAGGATCACGGGGGGGAAAAAAAAATCAATGTTCCAGGGCTCTATGACAGAAAAGCAATTTAACATCGTTAGAAAAATTCCCTGCTAGGTTTATAGTATCTGTGAATTATGTTATTGCTGGGTTTGCCTTCCTGGCCTTTTGTTTAGGTGGGACAATGCAGTTTTTGCTCCCTGAGCTGCTTTTGAGACACGCTGGGTAATGCAACTCTTGTCACACCATCAGCATTGGGGGCAAAAAAGGAAACACTGAACACTAGTCTTGCTTTCCTAATCTCTGATGGTTAAACTGGAGAGGCCACCCTAAGAACTTCCTGAGGAAAAAATATTTCTTTGTGGGTTTTTCTTTCCCAGATAAAATAGTACAGCTGAAAATGCAGTGGGGGAGGGGAATCAAAACATGCAAAATACAAAGTCACTCTATTAATTGTTTTTGTCTCTCTGTTTAGTAATAACAGATTTTGGTTTCGAACCTAACATTTTAAAATCTTCACTCTCAAGAAACTAGTGCACCATGAGAATGGTTAGTTGCTGGGAAAAATTAATAAATGAAGATAGCTTAAGAAATGTCATCAACATTGCATTGAACACAATTTCTAACTTTCACAATTTTGCCTTAGCTTGGTGCTGCTCTGTCTCAGTTTAACTAATTTTGTGTTGAGCGTGTCTTTTCTCCATTAAATGACTGAGTTTTCTTTCTTATTCTCTTTTTACAATTCAGTATTTGAGGTTTTTCCCTTATCTGCCCTCATTCAAGCTCGTTCAGGAAATTCTTGACAAAACTGAATCAGGCAATTGCTAAAGTCACACATTAGATTCTGCTGCTCATGGAATTGCACAGGGTGAAGGTTTCCCCTGTCCCTGAGCTCCAAGTGATGATGCATGGCTGCTTTACCTATGCTAATGGAAGCTCTGACCTGGTTTTACACAGGTGGAAATGATCCATTGCTCTGCTGCAGGACTGGAAATGTTTTCCCGGATACAATTTTCCTGCTCTTCCTAAGGAAACAATTGCTTTTTACCAATGCAGATGAAGATCATCAGCATAATGATAGTTCTCTCAGTATTTGAAAAATTACGTATGTTTGACTTTTTGCAATTATAATGAAGGTATTAGTGGAGATTAATTACACTAAATAATAGTTCTTTCTATGCTTCCATCTAAAAAAACCAACCCAATATTTCATAGATATTTTTCTTTTTCTCCTGGATTCTACATCTACCGAAGATAATAATTTAAAAGAAACAAGTAAAATCGTATGCATTAAATGATTTTTGCCTCTTCCTTTTTGTGAAGGATGGCTGAATAATCTTGGCAGTTGTTTTGGAGCTTAAATTTTGTGAACTACTGTGGCTCAGTGTCAGTATACAGGCTCAGTTTTGGAGAATACTTCATTGTAAGGTGCTTTTCCTTTAAGAAAACCACTGAAGGCATACAATGTGTTTTAAATTGATTTCTGTATCTTCCCAAGATCTCCGGACTGAGGACTGATGGCCAGGATTTCATACGCCCAAGGGACAAACCTTCTCCAACAGCTATGCAATCCTTGGTGTAATTAAAGAACAAATACTTCAAGAACATTAAAGAACAGAACTCCAAAGCCACACTCTAAAGCTGGAGGCTGCTATGCATTTAAGGAAATAGTGGTGCATTAGCCACTGATACAGATGCCCTGATATATTTATTTTAAAATATAACTGTGTTAGTGATTTCCTTGGGCATTATTTGTGGGTTGTGCTTCCTTGCCTTAGACAGATGCTTGGTTCTATTTGTACAGCCATGTGTTCTNTTTTTTTTTTTTGGATGCCAGGATAAGTAAATGTTTGTCTTTTCTAATGGTTAATGCTAATTATTCCATGGGGAATTCCTGCAGTCCTTTAGGAACAGCCTGCTCCAGGGTGGATACAGGGGAAGCATCCAGCAGCTTCTTACAGACATCACCGCAGTACCCCTCTGCTACCAAAACCTTGCCATGCAAACCCAAAACACATTTCCAGGACTGAATTCCCAACTTTTAGGAGCTCCTGTTCAAAGAGCTTTCAGCATATGCTATGAAAAAACCAAAAAATTGTCTAAGAGGTCTCACATCTTGGGTTAGCTCCACTTTTTTGGTGCTGGACTGTTCTTCAGAATACACTGTCAAACTGAGTATTTTCTGTTCTCTGCCCTTGGTGATATCTAGCAATTTATTTGAGGATTTGTCACATTTTTAACCCATTAACAAGTGGCCTTTTCCCATGATTAAATTGTGTTGGCTCTAGTGAGTTCACCTCATTATAACATTTGCATATTCTCTGATAAGGATAATTTTCCTGTGCACATCCTTTCTCTTTCTTATTTATCATCTCAGTCTGTGACTTTTCTAGTCCCTAATCAGAGCCGGCAGAGGTTTGGTAATGTGAGGGATTTGCAGCGCTGTTGGAGCTGCAGCAGCATTCAGTTGCTGCAGTCAGTGATTTATCTGAGCAGGTGGTGCCAATTTCTCCGTTGTTTCTACCTGCAAACAATTGGAAATCGATTTCATGTCTCAACCCTTTTTGGGGATAACACTGATTGTCTTGTCTGTAATGGTTGTCTGCTGCCTTTGACTCTGCCTTGGGCCTGGAAGGACCATTCTGCCTCAGGTGTTTGGGTTTTTTGAGGCATTTTAGATCCAATCTTCCACTGTCTGAGGATCCTTTTTTATGTAATTTCTGTATTTTTACTCATAAACTTTTCATTATATGTACCCAAAGAAACTAACCTAAAACACCTTTTCTTCTGCTCTGATAGAGAACTTACTTGCACCAAGACTGTAGGACTGACTGGCTGTTGAATCTGAGATTAGTCATAAAATTCTCTTGAATCCTTATTGGAAAATGTTATTCTCATGTCTTATACTTTTGTCAAGCTCAGTAGTCCTCAGGTTTCTTCAGTCTGGGTGAATTCATGCAGGGGAAAACAGCAAACAAAATGCTTCGGTATAGCACCTGCTTCTAAACTAGCTTGTCAGGAGCTGGGTACCAACAAAAAGGCAACCTCTCTCTGCAACTGGACAGGGAATCCACCCTGAAATCCCCTGAAAGTAGAAACTTTCACAGCTTCACCCATTCTGCATGAAAATCAATTAGAGACAAAAGGAGCAAAAAGGTGTGTGTGTGTGAGCGTGAGCGAAAGTAAGCTTGGGGTGGAGTGTGAGGAGGAAAAAGAGCTACAAGGGAAAAAGCTGTTTGTAGTTTCAACATTCATTCTCGATAAGTAGAGTTAGCAGAGCTTGGTGTGATCCAGGTTTCCCAGACAGCCTTCCATGCCAGCGAAGCCTGGCGGATGTTGATGGATTGATCGGAATGCGCCGCTCCACAAAGCGCAAGAGAAAGGCCCGCGGAGCGAGCTAAATTGCAAAGGCTGACAAATTGTTTCCAGCATGTTTGCTGCTCAGACAAGGCTTCTGCTGCCTGCTTTAAATGGAAAAACAAACAAGTGGACAGGTTCTCTGTCGTACGGGGCGGGCGTTTAGGGAGAGGTGTCGCTTTGGGATTGCGCTGATGGCTGCGATTGCATCCCGGGAAGCAAGATGGAGTGTGTTTAGCCAGCTGTTTAACAGGAACATGAAACCTTGTCTGGGTGAAAAATGTTGATGCTTTTATCGATAGGGCTCAGTAAACTGTAAAGTATATGCTGCCATCCATTTTCAATGCTATAAATGCACACGTTACCTCAATTAGTTTAAAGCTGTGCTACGTTAAACTGTATTTCATTTTCCCAAACTTGTTTTCAGCTAGGTTTAGTTCTCAATTTCTTCCCTCAGATCTTTGTGGCAAATGAGAGAATTTTAATATTAGGCATTATTTTAGTTTTTGTGGGTAGGTTAAATATTGATTTTAGCATCAGAAAACAGAACCAGAATTGCTGAAGGAATATCCTACAAAGATACTCTTTCAAAGTGATTTATCTGAAATACAGAGGTTGTGTTGAAGAGATCATGGTCAATGGAACGAGAGGATGCCAGCAAAAGCCCAGGCAGTGAATTCAATTGGATTGTGCAGATGAAAAGTAGCAGTGGGCTCAAGAAGGGATTAGGCAAATTAATTAGTGATGGGATTCGTAAACTCGCTCCTGAGTTCTGGGAAGTAGATTTTGTTACCCTTTCTGTCTGTGGACGGTTCTACAAGCAGAGAAGTTGAACACAACCTCTTGGACCTTCCTGAAAATGTGGTTAAGTTGGTCAGGATCTGCCAAAATATGTAGACAACTGAAGCTGTCAGCAACTGCAAAATCATTTTACAGAAATGATTTTGTGTCTGACACACCTGACCTTTATTTGTCAGAATATTGACTTGGGTGCAAAAGATTTTCAAGCGCTGGTCAAAAGCTCAGTGTGATTTTATTTATCCTTGATGATGGGTTTCAAAGAAAAAGGAGACATTATTGGAAACAAAGACTTAAAATTCTAATTGGGAAGATAATAAAATAAACAATATTTAAAATGAAGGAAAAAATCCATCTATTTTTAAAAATGAATCCCTGTATTTTACTGTAATAGTAAAAGAAAAGAATAGATAAACAGGTAAAATGAAAACTGCAATCATTGCGGTTTTTTTTAGATTTTTCGTAATATTGAGCAGCTTACATATAGAAATTCAGGTTTATGGTTAAAGAAAAAGGCTCAACCCAGCTTATATAAGAGAGAAATAATAGAATGGCATTTAGACCAAAATCTTTAATCCGCACTGTAATTGTTATCATTATTTTAATAGTATTTTATTAATTCCAGGGTCTGGTTTACTGTGCTTCTTCACTGAAGAAAATTCCTGCAGATGCTGGATTTGGCTGAATAGCCCTCATGCTTTTTCTAGAAACTTTTACCTCAAATCACTTTTGGGAGGTGATCTCTTGTTCTAACCCATTTGGCAGAAGACATATCTCTCTCTGTCTCTTTGCAGCTGTTCAATTTTGGATAAATATTTAAAGATTCCTTGGAAAAGGTGTTGGCACTCAGGTGCTGCTCCTGCCAGCCCAGTGCCCCAACCCCAGAGCTACAGACTCGTTTTCAATGCTCCCTATTTGTCCCAATGAATATTTCAGTATTTCATGTAAAATTGAGCAGCGTGGAGAGGATTGGCTTTGGGAGATCTGTTGCAGCATGGCAACAACGTTTGCTGAAAGAGGAAGAAAGAAATTCATCGCAGGGACATTAAATACGAGGTGAATTTGAGCAAGAGTCATCTCACACCCCCTAGAAGAGTCACAACTTTTGTAAACGCAGCTGTAAGGGAGTTTTTGCTGTTCTTTACATTTTCATTTTTTT
>VZRL01007676.1:864625-953287 GCA_013397895.1 Origma solitaria | reverse complement strand
TTTTTTTTTTTTTTTGGCAAAAATAGCACAATGAAACTTATTGATTTGTTGGGAACTTGAAAGCGTTATAGTGCTAATGCAAGAAGGAAGATTTCTTGTATTTGGAGACTATAACCTCACATAATGGACTGACGAGCTGCTGCCTTGTAACCTGCTATTAAAAACTGTCCCCAGCGAGCAGCAAGAGGAGGAGAGATGGGAATTTATCTGTTCGTCTATGCAGGGTATGAATTTGGAACAACAGGGGGCTATTCACATGCCAAATAATATCTCGTGTGCCTGAAATTAAAAAAAGAAATTCGGTAAAATACTGTTGAAGGTTTCATGTGTTATTACAAAAGCATAGGATTAAGCCTTCAGGAGTTTTACAGTAACTTTTCATTTCTCCATTTCTAGTGTTCTGCCAAAACTGTCCACAGTGTTTTGTTCCCGTCCTGTAATACATAGAAAAATAGAGACAAGAGGATTAAAAGTTGAAAAAACAAATCACGTTAGCTAAGTATCAAGAAATAACTCTTGGGAAAATTGAGTAGGAGGTGTTCTTCAAATTTTGAATTTAGAAACCTAATCAAATCTTTATGTCATCTGTAATTTAACACCAGCTATTTGTGTGTGTCCCTATATATAGACAGATATGTACACAGATATGAACAACTTTCTGGATATTTCTTCCTCTTAGTATCTTGCATTTTGGAAAATCAGCACTTTTCAATTTTATAAGCTTTTTATTTACTTTTACTTTCAAGTTAGTTAAGTGTACTCTTCTAAGAGGAGAGAAAAATTTACAAAAAAAAATCATATTCTTAAGAACGAAGAATATTGAGATTATACTTGAAAGTATATTTTGGATAGGAACTTCATTTAAAGAAGATCCTTTGCTTCGTAAGTGCCTGTTACCTCTTTTGGAATACACTGACATTCTCTTTCTGAAGTGAACTAATAAACATTTGTCTTTCTCTCCTCTGTCCAGCTACATCAAGCTCACTACTTTTCAGCCTTCCCTGGAGAGATCTGAGGAAGAAAAATGTTTTCTTTCTCTGGAATGTGTCTCCCAACCCTGGTGAGCTGGAGGTGAGAAAGGCTGAACAACCCGTGCTGATCCTGGGCAAGTTAACATGGAAGCAATTTATTTTACTGAGATATGGTGTGTTTAAAATGGACTTCCCAACTCTTTACATTCACAGCAAACAAAACCCAGACATGGATTTTTTTCCATTCCTTTGGACTCCTTGTAGTCCTTTCTACCTGGATATAAAAACCTCATGGTGTCACTTTGTACGCTGAGCCTGGCCTGGGTGACACTTCTTAAGCATTGTGTAAAACCATATTTGGTGTAATTTTGTCTCCTGAATGTAATAAAGTGTAAGGGAACAAAGAGAAACTTCTGAGATGCACACCAGTGAGATTAAATTGCCTGATATGACCTCTTGAAAGCAATTAGGCCACAGTTTTCTTTAAATATTGCACTGACCTCCACGTGCAAGGAGTGCAATATTAAGGTCCATAAATGCAGCGAGTAATTATTTTTTCACTAATCAAAGGAAAGGTATTATTGAAAAGATTCCTATTTAGAAATATTTATAAATAATTCAGATCTAAGTCAACCTGACTAATTTCCTTGGGGTATTTTTGTGGTTCCTTGCTGTGCTCTTTAATTGAACACAGTCATAGCAGAGCAAACTCCAGGCTTCTTTACCTCCCATATAGCACATCTTTGTTTTTCCTTTTAAAGTTTTTTCTAAAAAATTTAGTGTCTAAGAGTACCACAGAGTGAGGAGGGGTAACGGGAGGACTGAAAAGTATGAAGTTTTTTTTAAGTTGTAATATTTTGGAATGTTAAAGGAGCAAAATTGGTATTTTACTCTGATGGTGGAAAACTGTTGTTAAGCACTGTCCGGTCACCTGTACATTAAATATCCAGGGACTTGTCTATTTGCACTTACAAACTGTAGGCAAGGGAACTCTTTATTCTAGAACTGCTTTGATCTAGTCCAAGCAGTTTCAGAGAAAGCACAAGGCATGGGAGCCCTGTTCAGCTCCTGCTTCAAAGTCTAGAAAACCACGAGGAGAAATGTTTTCTGTTCCACGGATTTTTCTGCCCGATAACAGCCAATTTAGTTGAATCTGCTGTGTGCTCCTCAAAGTGCTCTAGCTACCAGAAACAGACAGCATATGTGTTTCGGGGAGAGAAAGAAACTCTTCTTTTAAAGCTTGTTTTCATCTCCTGTCAGTGTTTCACCCATGGGCTTAGGTTTGGAAACACGAGAGCACAGCTTTTCCTCGATGCAGACTTAGATGGTGCCTTCTGAAATATGACAGCTACACCTACACTAGCCAGAATTACTATTTCATACCCCTTAGAACCTGTCCTAGTTCAGCTCTGTTTCACTGGTGCAAGCTCTGCTTCAACTCCTTTCATGTAATTGGGAGCAGAATTTGGTCCTTCTGCCTGTAGGGTGACACCTACAAAATAAACATCTGCTCTTTCCCAATGTTTAGGTTTACTACGCCCTTAGAGGTATTTTACAATAATAAATCTAATCCTTTGCTGTGCTAAAGATCCACATTTGAGTGGTTGAATGCTACAGAATCTTGGAAAGGCCTGTGTGTAAAGCGAACCACTTCCAGGTGAGGAACAAGATGTGCAATATCAAACTATCAGCTGTTTTCTACTTTTCTGCAGGATTCTGCCAATGAAACTGCTTTAAAAATATTGAGTGATCCATTATGCCTGAGGATGCCTGCATTATTCCTGAATTTAACCACATCTCCAGGAAGTCCCACCCTCTCCATGATTCTGGGTGAATTTATGCCAGAATTGGAGAGAGCAGTGTGTCGCTTAAGGGAGAGACACACTGAAGTGAGCACCCATCTCCTCACCATTTTCTAAAATTATGAAATGTCCCTATTGCATCCTTCCCATGTATATCCTGAAGAGGACAGCTCAGCTTCGTTGACAGTAGGCTTAGTAACATTTTTCCCTGCTGTATTTTTATGCTATGTCAAAACATGTACATTTTAAGTAGATTCATTACCAAGGGTTCAAGAGCAGTCTTAAAATAGAAAGATATTGTGCATGTAAAAGAGAAATGAGGGGATGAATTAAAAATGTAAGTGGTGTACATTAAGAAGGAAATATTAATCTAGAATGAAATATTTCCTTTTCTTTTGCTTTATATGTAAGAAGTGTAAACCCAGTTGTTTTGGGCTTCTCAATTAGTGCATTCTGCCTTTCTGTGTTTGTATGTTTGCAACAAAGATGCTACAATTCCTGATGAGTTGTGTGAGGCTCTGAATCCCCCAGCACAGTCAATGTTAGTCTTGCAAATCATAGCAAAAAATAGAGACTTTCTAGGCACTACAAAGAGAAAGAGATGAAATTAATAATTGAAAGGGGTTTTTTTATTATGAGCCACTTCGATCCCTCTTTCATTAACCAACTTTGTATGGCTCTGCTTTTTGTCTTTTCTGGGGATAGGCACAGTGTGAGTCTGGTTCTTATTTTTGAATTGGCAAAATTCAGTTTTGCTTACCCTACTGAGAACTGTTGAACAGGCTCTGAAAAGAACAAATTCCTGTAAAGTTATTTCTCAGCTTGTGTAAAATCATTTTAGTTTTTCTGTTAAATATTTATGTATTATTGCTATTAATTTGATGGTTATTTTGTATGTAATTTTTCCTTCTTTTTAAGATACTTTGATAATGCCATGATATATCTCTGTGCCCAAGAAATAGGATAATGTTCTGGTTTTATTCTATCACATTTTAAATACATTGGACTAAACTATGCTTAGTTTCTTAGCCTCTGTTGTCCATGTGTTATGTAAGTCAATATAGGTAATAGTCTAATTAATGTGTATCTACAAATTCTTCTTAGGCTCAGTTACATATTAAACTCTAACCAAAAAATCTGCCTCAAGAAACTTTTGCAACCATTCGAACAAAGATATGTGATTAATGCCACTTCTTGTAGCCTCAGTGCTCAGCTTTGCAAAGGTTCTTTATGGGATTAATTAAATCAGCAATGTACTATTTGCCATGTGTCTGCCATAAAAATAAACTGCTTAAAAGCTCCAAAGAGCGCAGAATGCCTGTGGCGAAACCTCAGTCTGTACACACAGCCTCATCTTATTTCCAAGTGATCTTTCCACCCTTCTAAACAGGATGTACATGTCTGCTGTACAGTGAGTTCTGTCCTGGCTTCTGTGGTTTGAAAATGACCCAACGCACAGCTCGGGGTGTCAGATCAGCAGGAATTTAATTGAGTTGTTCAAAGGTTTTCACTGAGAGGAGAATTTAGATTCTAATTAAAGTATATCAGCTAACCGGACTCTTCATTTCTCCTGGACAGTACTTCAGACTTCTTCAAGCTGTCTGTCTGAGAACACGCTGCAGTGCTGGAATGAAAAAGCACTTCTAATTTAGTGGGGTTACTTTCTTATGCAAAGTGCTCCCGTGTTCTGGGGAAGCTTTAATATTCATATTTTTTGCTTTGTACTTCACAGGTTTTAATCTGATAGCAACACGTCAGTAGAAATGAGATTTAAGGGTTGTTAGAGGGCCAGGTGGGTCTTCTTCATGAAATTTATGGGAAATAAACCTGTGCGCACACTGGGTATTTGTCAAGGCATTCCATAAACAAGGAATCTTTGGTGGAAATAAAATTATTTTGAATTTCAATTTCCAACACCTTCTTTTTGATAAAGCTTTAGGTTTGTACACTTTTTATGAGCAGCAATTCACAGTGACATTCTGGCTTGTAAGAGAGGACAGAAACCTGTCACAATCCTGTCATGCATTGAGATCATGCTTTTATTCCAAAATGGCTTAAAATCTCATATGGAATGATGAATGCTAGTATTAGAATGAATTTATTTCCTCCCATCCATTAAGGACCTAAGGTTCTTGCAGGGTCTTCGCAGAATAGCTTGGGCTCGAGACACTGATTGTTCAAGCCTTTAGTTCTTCCTTCTTTCATCTTCACGTAATGAGACTCACCATTATTCCTGCAGTTTTACAAGACTTTGGGGGACTTAAAGAGTATTTGTTCTGTTAGCTTTGGCTGATGTAGCTGGAAAAGGCTTTGTGTGCTGAGCAGAGTAATAAATGCACTCTGTGAAAAGAGCGAAACAGAAGAGCAAGAACTGTAATAGATAAGTGGAATAGTGTATGGAACTGGCAGTTCTTAATTCCCCTCATGTGGAGGCTCTGCTGCATGATACTGAAGGTAAAAATCAATTAAATGCTTAAGACTGATAAAAATCTCATTAGCAGCATCTCAAAACTCTGAATCAACGAGGGTACCAGGGCTTGGAGATAGGGAAAGATGAAGGAAAGGGAAATTCCTTTGGAAAGGCAGTAGTTCCTTGGAGTATCCTGGTTATTGGTCTGTACCAATTTATTTCCATTTCTTCCCCTTCCCATTGATCCCTGTAAAATCATGGAGGACTCATGAGAATTTGAGATGAGTGCAAGTTCCTATTGCTCTTCTTCATTCTTCAATTTAGGTAATTTCCTTCCACAGGAAAGGGCTTTGATCAGAAACTTACTTTTGTTTTTTTACTTCAGCAGTTGTACATAAAGATATAAAAGCTGATTGACAAAAACCCATGTTTTTTACATTGCCCCTCAGGTAACTTTCAAAAAACAAACAAAAAAAGCCCAAACAAACTCCTCAAGGCTCTGATATATGAAAAATGCATCAGTTTTGGCTCTGCATCTCTCATGCCCATCCCAGAAAATGGATTTGTGGCCATATTTCACAGCCATGCTGCCACCCTGATAAATCATCATAATTACCAGTCGCTTCTGCTGGTGGGGATGAGAGGAGAGAAAAAGGAGTGCAATTGATGGGCAAAACTACTGAGTAACTGCACTTTCCTCCATGTACCCAAGGAAGAAAATTAATCTGAAAAAGAGCTGCTGGTGCCAGTGGCTTTGTTTAGAAAACACACCGGGGAGACGTAAAATTGAACCAAATACCTGGCACAAGCTTCAGGAGAGCCTTAAGTCCAGAACAGAGCTCTAATCAGCTATTAATATTGCACATAACTATTCTCCTAGCTTCCAAAATGGGTAAGAAAAATCTTCTTATCAAAGCCAATGAAATAATATGTATTTAATATGCAAATATGCCTCTGCCTCCTATTACTATGATGTTCTGTTTCTTAAAAATTGTGCATGTGCAAGCAATATAGGTCATAGTATAAATGGAAGTAAAAATCGCTCTTGTAATATTCATTGCTATGAAGACAGATTAATAAAATACTAATTCAAATAATAATTTAAGTAATCTCTCTTTTAACAGGAAAAAATGTGGGATTAAAACCATATTTTTCTTTTCTCTGTCATCTTCCCTCAAGTCCCATAGTAAATGTCAGAATATGCTGCACTGTATAAGCTTTCCTTTAATGTTTCACACTGATTCCCTGGAAGGGTATTTTAAGAAAAAATCCTCCTTGATTAATCTGGGAGAGAGATTTTTTTAAAAATATTGACCAGCACCTGACCTTAAAATGAAGGCAGCTGTGCTAGCTTTGGAGGGAAGCTGTCGTGGTTTGCCCGAGGGCAAAGCTGATGATATTTTTTGATTGTTGCTTGTTTTAGGGGGGGTGCTATAGGGATATTTTAGTTCTTTTGTGTCTGTGTCCCACTGTGGCCATTTATCCCCTTCTCCCCACCACTCCCCTTCAATTTGGTGTTGCCTTTTTCTTTCTCTTTCTCTTCAAAAGCCACCTCTGAGCCCTTGGTTATTCCCTTGCCGTCAGGAATCCCGCGGTAGGGAGCAGTACAAATGGGTGGAACGACTCGGGCCAAAATAAATATGGATTATAACTTTACTATAAAGATGTTCTGGCAGGATTAAACTCTTCACCGGAATTACTCTGAGTTTCCAGCAGTATAAGTGAGATCAAAATCGACATCTGAAACTGCTGAGGGATTCTTTTCCCTAACGTGATGAAAACTGTCAAGTGCAAAGGAGTTTCTGTCGATTCGGAGTGTGACTTCAATGCTGGCTATACAGTATCAAAACTTGTTTTCCTCAGCTATCAAAATGTTTCCCCATTTTCTGATCTTCAGACAGTAAAATAAATCTCTCTTCTTCCCTAACGAGAAAGAGAAGAAGTCTGTCACAAAGACTGGTGATGCTTTTATAGTTCGTTCTTCGGTGTTTGTGCCAAAGAGAAGCTTCAGAGACGTGAGAGAAGAAAACAGCAATTGTGTGGCTCAAAACTCTTAGGAGCTTGGAGCTTCCACAGTTAACAGCATTAAAAATGCTATTTTGTTACTGTCTGGAGAGTTTTTGTTTTCTAAATAAAGAAATTAAGTGCTTATTAATGGAGTTTATTTCAAGTAGTAACGATTTTCTGCGATCCTTTCCCCCTGTCACATTATGTAGTGTTTAATGGTGTTTGGTTTCCATGTTTTATGCATTTCAGGCTCCTTAACATTTCAAACAATAGAAATTACATGGAAAGAAAAGCAATTATCTCAATAAAGGTTTTATCTACTAAATATGTTGGCGAACAAAATTAAAACTCCGTAAAATATCAGATTTCAAAGCATGAGTGAAAAATTAGAAAGCCTTCTTTATGAGTAAATATTATTTACCAAAAATGTTACCCTTTCAATCGTTGGTTGAAAGCAAAACATTAACTGTTCTATACAAGTGTATCACTCATGTCACATAAGAAAGCGAAATAATTTTGATGTTAAATACATTATTTTCATTTTTGTTCCATGACACAGCTTTATGAAGCACATATATTTTTTTAAAATGGTGTTCATGGGCAAGTTCATTTGTTGAAGAGCTATTGCCTGGATTAATTTTTAGCTCCCAAAATACAGTCTTGCCTAGGTGCCTGAAGCACACCTTCATGACAGTGCAGCACAGTGTTGTGTGTCCTGCCTGTTCTGTCAGTTCTGCTGATAAATATCAAGAGTTTCAGAGGGGTCTTCCCTGCTCTTATTCATATATGAAGTGAGTTTCTCATGCTTGACTGCTGTTTTCTAGGATAATAATACAGCCAGCAGTCTTTCATGTATAATCTTCCATTTTTACAGCACTTGAGGACTTTTCATATCAGATTTGTGTACAATGTAAAAGCTTAGAAGACCTTTTCGCTTGTCATTTCAGCTGATCATTAACTCATTTCAAGGAGCTGTTTTCTGGTAAAGCTTTAGGATTTGCTTCTCATTTAACAAGCTTTCATTATTATGTTGTTCTGTACTTTAAAAAATATTCTTGTGCCTCTTCCACCACTTGCTATAGTAGCTCAGATGCTTTTTTTGTGTTTCCTCAAATAAATAAAGAGCCTCTACCTGACATTCTTCTGGTAAATACTTACATAAAAGTTGAGCACAATCTCATGAATAGGCTGAAACTGAAGGCAGGTTTCAGTTCATGAAGTTGTGATCACTCTGTTGGCATCCAAGAGACAAAAAGAGTCATTGTTTTCGCTTCACTGTATTACTTGGAATTTTCCTCTTCCCATTTTAATGGAAGATAAATTATATTTTCTGTGAAATAAAGACCCTGCTAGTCAAAGAGAACCTGTAGAAGATAAGCTTAAAGTTCTCAAATTTCTAACTACCTGCTAATGAATAACTTGCTATTGTTAATTACCAAATCATTCTAATTGACAGATGCCATTTCAATCCTTGAACTTTTAGCACCAAAATTTAGAATGAGCTACCACACCCCACTTTGGTTATATAAACATTTTATTTTTTTGCTTCAGAATACACTGATACGGTTGTGTGTGTTGTTCTTCTCATAAGGTCTGGATAATTGTTTTTATTGCATTCTGAGTAATTACCTAATTTTTTAATTGTTTTGGTATTTCCAAAGGTTAGAGACAACATGGCTGCAAAAAATGCCCCGTGTCAAAATCAATTAGCGAAGGGAAAGAAGACAATATTATGAATTTCCTTCTGCCAACTGAGCACTTCCTATGTCATGTCCCCATTTTGCCAGTGCATAGCACAAAATATAAAATTAGAGACCTCAAAAAACAAAAGTTTCAAGGGAAAGGGAGCAGCCCTCCTAACATCACCATTAACTATTTTGGGAAATGATCCTAGATGCTCTTCCTGGGCTTTATTTGCTTTTTAGCAAAGGCCAGAATGGTTTGATGAGCTTCAGGTGGGCTGGGTGGGTTGTTCTGTAAAGGAGTATTTAAGTACCCTGGGCTGATGTTTTGGGTTTTTCCCCTCTCCCTGATTGTGGATGTACCTTCACAGCAAATTCAAAGAAGCAGGGCTGTATTCATGGAAATTAAAGGTCAGTCCTAAAGCTGTTTTTAAAGTTTGGATAAAGCCATGTGTGCTACTAATGTAACAGATTTTTGTTTGGAGTAAGTGCATTAAATATCTAAGTATTTGTCTGAGTGTTGGCCTACAGCTTTTTAAAATTTCCTTTCACTCTTCATTATGTATTTCATATTTAAATTTTTTTATGGCCAATGTTTAAGGATATTTATCATGCATTCCTAATCCCTATTTAAACTCTGGATTGGAGGGGAATGGCAGCAAGGTATAGAGAGAATTTGGTTTTTGTCTTGGGGGTTGTATGTTGAACTAGAAGAAATAATTTTTCAGTCTCCTTGAGTTCCTCCAGCTGAGCAGGATGACTCTTCCATACAAATGTGGCACATTTATTTCTTTAGATAGGGTGTATTCTGAGGAGAATTTTGAGATATTTTTTGCAAGTTGAAGAGTAGAGCTGTGAACCCACATGGTGTGATTTCCCTTGATTATTTTAAGTAGGATATTCTAGGACTTGATAAGAAAATGTTATCTCACTATTTACACAGAATCAAGAAAAAAGACATAATTATGTGGTACAAAAGAAAAAGATAACTTATGTTTGGGAGTTCATTGTTCTTTTTTTTTTCTTTTGCAAGCTTTTTTAAATAAAAGATCAGGTTTTCTATTGTACTGCTAAAACACGCTTTTTGTCCATTTTGGTAATTCTCTGTGTTCTGCTTGGTTTGTGTTGCTAGCTTGCTCTTCTTCTTGGAATTATTTATTCTTTTTTAAAGTAGCTTTAGGAACTCTCTTATCCAAATCTGGAAGTAACACTTACTTTTCAGATGACCACTGCTCTTTATTTAGGAAGTTGGTGATATATTAGAACAGATATTTGTGGGGTTGTAATGAGCTAAAGTTGGTAAGAAGGAACGCTGAGCGAAGAGGATTTCGTGAGCTTTTGTGATTGGGGTGGCAGGAGGAGGTCCTTGATTCTTGTTTCAGTTTCTCACCTCCAGAGTTTTTGTATAAATCTAGACTGCCTTATGAAATTTCTGTGAGGGCTTATCCATCCATCTATACGAAGTATTGTGATTTAAGCTTATTGGTAATATTCTTTCCCATGTAAAGAGATTCCATCAACTTCAATATTTTACTTTTTCAGCTAAAAGCATTTCCTATACATATAGAACAACAGTAAAACCTCTCAAGTTATCAACTAGAACAGCCAAACACCAACTCGGCCATTCAGACCATTTGCTCAGATGTGATGGTGAGGGAATTTAGCCCAGCCCTCTTGTCTTATCTCCTCCCAGCCGCATTTCCTAAGGAAGTCAAACCCTTTAGTACTTGCTGAGTACAGATCAGCTTCTGCCACTCAAGGTTAATTCTCGTGCTGATGTCCTCTAGGGATAAGGTTGTTTTTGCTGCATTAGCAAGCTGAATCTGTGTATTATCAGCAGCTGAATAAATGAGGCAGAGAAGGGAATGGTGAATATCTTCAAATCAAAGTAATGCATAAAATCACCAGTGAAACATGGTATCTTAAAATTTGTCGTTTTCTTCGTAATAAACATGGTTTAAATCTATCTCTTGATTTCTCAGGCCGGTGTTTGAAATACTGCACTATTGCATCTGAAATTGCTATACATTGCTTTTGTAATCTTCATATATTATCAATGGCTCATGAAATTCAGTAAGAGAAAACAGAAAAAGCAATCAGGCCCTGGATGGCTATAGACGTATCCATGAAGAAAAGATTACTAGCCATCTCTCAAAAATAAAATTGTTTTTTCCTTCCCCCTTGACAGCTCCAGCAAGCTTTCCACTAAATTTAAAGGGATATGGACAGGGTCCTTCAGCATCTACTCATTTATCTCTGCTGTGAATGGTTTAAAACCAGAATATGTAACACAGGTAATGCTGAGAAATTGTCTTCAGGGAAAAGAAGAAAAAAGCCCTCAACGAGGAGACTTTTTTCCCTGTTACATTTAGCAAATATTATGAAATAGAAACCCTGCTTGTGGCTGCAAATGTAGAGATTTGGGCAGATCTATCTTGGTAGACCTTAATACATATTTTTAAATCTCCTGTCTTTCATGACAAGAATGTCACTGCTTTCCTGCAGCTCGTAGAAATGAAGGCATTGGGGGGGGGGGAAGAGGGAAATATTATTATCCCCTCTCTATTATTAACTTAGAATTTCTTATTCCTGTTTTAATTCAATTACTCTATTCCTCTCTCTTGAGTCAGCTGAAACTGTAAATAATTCACAAATAATTTAGGTTGATTTGGCTAATTCACAGGCAGAAGTAAAGACTGTTAAAGTAACACTCTTAGTTGAAAGGGTAGGAGATGGTTTACATTCTATTTCATATAGAAATAATGCTTAATGGCCTGTGCTGGATGTGTTATGCCGAATCTTTATTTCAATATAATGTGAAGACTGGAGAAAAAAGCCCTGCATGCCTACTGAGGGATCCATGTGGGAATTACTGCCAGTGGCAATTAGGCAGGAGCAGCACATGCTGTGTGCAGTGACTAGAGAGGGAGATGTGAGAGGAGGGAGAAGTAAGGATTTGTTTTATTTTGGTGGGGAAAGCTGTGTGTGGATCTGGCGTGGCTGCTGTGGAACAATTAAATACCCAGGGAAACAATCCTCTCCATGGCACTGCAAGACAGCTTATTTTCTCTTTGGGCCTAGAAGTAACCCTTGCTGAAAAATGTGATATAAATAATGGTATAGAAAAAAAGCAAAAATCTCAGGGCATCCATTGCTCAAAATTCTGGGAAGACAGACTTATATTCGGTGTACAAAGGAGACTGGGAGATGCTGGATTTCACTGGAGCATGTGTGAATGCAATACTGACAGCTCTCTCTTGGACTGGAGAGCTCCCAGTTAAGATGTTTCCACTCATCTCATTCAGGAGCATGTTTTGGAGAGCAAAGATTAGTCTGATCCTACACTGGAGGGGAAAATCCCCCCCATCTTTTCCAGACAACTTGGCTCCATGTAAAACTCGTGTAGAATTCACCATTGAGAGTGTGAATGGCACAGGCTTGTGTCCCTGAGATTTACTCAGCCATGACTTTCAAAATCCAGTTACACTTGAAAATAAAGCACTAATTATTTATTTTGAATTATTTTTACCACCCCAAAAAAGCTCAACAACCAACAAATCAATCAAACAAAACCCCCGCAAACCTTACAATACAAACTTTACTTTTTATTTCATTGTTTATCTAAGCTATGTCAGGTTCTGTCTCCAGCTGATGTTCTGCAATACACTTAGTTTTGTACATGGTGTACTTATTTCAGGTGCTGCTCTGTGTGCTCCCTGACTCATTATTTATATCAGAATAATGTCATACTCCAGGGGAAAATATTTAACTGATGTTTTGTGCCATATTTTGTCTCTGATACTGTTTGTTTGTTTGTTAGTTCGTGGCTTATTTTATTAAACCACAGCAACAAAAAAGCCAAAATCATCCATTTCTGGCTCTTATTACTTTAGCACCCATGTAGGGTAATGACTGCAGGTCCTGCAAATGTTTTCAAAATACACAGGAGAAGTGTGAAATCCTGTGTACATACACGCACGATTAACTCTTCAGTACTGACTTAGGCTTCATTACATTTTTGAAAATCATTTTGTGTGAAGAGCTGGAAATTTGGTTTTGTGTTTGGTTTGATTCTAGATGTCTGTGTGTTTTGCAGCCTCAGAAGGGAGGACATACACCTTTAAAGAATATTTCAAACTTATGCAATCAATAAATTTCTTCCCTCTGTGTGAGGGGTTCCTTTTTTTAAGTGCTGTGACCCTTTACCTCATGGCAGTGTATTGAAGAGCAGTTAGTTTAAGTGAAACTTCTTCACATTTGTACTGTTCAAAAGTGCTTAAAAAGGTTGTGCTGCTATGAAATGGAAGCATATAATGAAAAATTATTTTTTGTGAGTTATTCAGCCGAATATTTCTTAATTCCTAAAAATATTTTGTGCTACCAGTGCAGAAATTATGTATTATCGTAAAAATATTGCTTAAAATACATGTGTGCTCTAAAAATAAAAATCTATAATAAACACAACTAGTCCTTGACTTGTTGCTGGGCCCTTAGCTCATGAAAAGGAATTACAATAGTTTAAGTAATTCAGAAATATCAAGTGTTTCTGGTAGGTAATCACCATTGTTAAAATATAATGTCTTTTGTGAGGATGATATGTTGATTCCTTCCCCTTCCAAGAGAACTTTACTCTTCCTGCTGTACTTCCAAAACCCTGCAGAAAACTCTAAGCAGCTTCTCCCTATTTTGGATGAGCTGAATAAGAAGGTAAAACCAGGGGAAGAGAGTTTTGTCCACCCACTAAGGTCTCTCTGGAAGGGACAAAGGAAATAATGAATTTCTCTGTTCTGACATCTCTTCTAAGCAGAGCTGGTGGTGTGTCCTACAGGCTTAAAATATGAGTAGAAATAAACCCAAAGTTGCTCATATTTATAGGGGAATAAAGTTCAGGTTTGTTGGGTTTTGTCATTGGCTTTTACTGCCTAAAATATATTTTTCAAGGTTACTAAACCAAAAGAACAACAAAACAAATAAGGTAGTCAGCCAATTTCTAGCATATCAAATAATGATCTTACTTTGTAACTTGGTCCTAGTGATTCTTGTAGTGCAAACACTCTATCAATATATGGGGGAGATATAAAAAATTACTATTCTGTGTTCATAAAGTTATTATCACATTGCACCAGGGAAAACCCATCTTGTGGGGCGCTTGTGCTGCTTTTGCATTCCTTGCTCTAAGCCTCTCTCAAAGCTGCTTTCAGGTGGATTTTGTATCTCTTGAATTTGCATAGTCTTGAAAAATAAAGTGAAATGAAACTCCTGTTGTCCAGGAAACACAAAATAGTTGACATCTTAACTGCTCTGCAATAGAGAGAAATAACAGAGGAAAGTATTGGCACAGAGAAATTAATGGAGATATATTTTCAATCACACTAAAAAAACTCACCCAGAGAAATGAACTTATTGTCAGCTAGAATCCAAATGAGTTTTAAATTGATCATTTATTTATGGAAATTTATAATTACTTTTTCAATAACTTCTTAAATTTATCAAAGACAATTTCTTTTTCCAGACAGAATCTGTACACAATAATTATTGTCATGGTTTTTATTGTCACGGTCTCCTTCTGCCAAAAGATTATTTTTCCAGTATAGGGTGGCAGAGCCAACTAGAGCAATGTACTGTATCATATTGTGTACAGTAACTAAACTGCTCCAAAATGGATGAGTTGAGGTGCTCTTGCTAGGTCATACTCGTTTTGCCTAATACGGATGTTTTACTTTTAATTTTCTAGAATCACAGTATAATTTAGGTTGGAAAAGACCTTTAAGATCTTCGAGTCCAACCATTAACCCAGCACTGCCAAGGCCACCACTAAACCATGTCCCCAGGTGCCACTCCTGCACATTTATTAAATACCCCCAGGGATGGTGACTCCACCATATCCCAGGGCAGCCTCTTCCAGGGCTTGACAACCCTTTTGATGCAGAAATTTTTCCTTACCTTCAATTTAAAGTTGTTGTTACCCCAGCCTTTGCAGATGCCGTGGAAGTTCTTGAAACTAACTTGTCCAAGTCAATGTTACTTAAAATAAATTAAAATCACCTTCTTGCTGACCTGAAGCGCTACTAGGCAGTAAGTTGCTTCCTCCAGAAGGTGAAAAGCAAAGCAAAGGAGGG
The DNA here is from genome assembly GCA_013397895.1 of Origma solitaria. Taxonomy (NCBI): domain Eukaryota; kingdom Metazoa; phylum Chordata; class Aves; order Passeriformes; family Acanthizidae; genus Origma; species Origma solitaria. The sequence goes on along the minus strand of VZRL01007676.1, from coordinate 938,296 downwards.
AGAGGAGAAAAAATCCCTAAATGTGTGAGCACTTTCTTCAGGTACGTGAGCAGTGACACACAACAAATATTTTATCGGGCTGGGCCCTGGTTCCAAGCGCATGGCTGAACTGTCTTTGTGCTCAGGCTTGGAATGGTTGCTGTAGAGCACCATCTCCCATCTCCCACTGGGGATAGTTGCAGTGTCCAGGTGCTGTTAAAGTCTAATTCCATGTTGAGTGCAGTGTCCTGGCTGTCTGTTAAGGCAGTGGGGCAATGACTTTGTAAAACACCATCTGTCTCGTCAGAGTTTCTGACTTTTCTCTGAATTTCCAATTTCAGCGTTGTCTCCAGTCTCCAGCTATGTTGTCATTAGTGCAGTGCACAGACGTGAGCTTCAAAAGGCACCACGTGAAAATGTGCAATGGCTCTGTGATTTCACATCACTTACTGCCCTGCTCGGTGGCTCCTTTTGTGAGCTCCTGTGTTTCGTGACGCCCCATGCAGCACACCACCTCTTCCAAAGCCACGGAATTGCTTCAGCTTGGAGCACCCAGGACTGGCAGCTGTCACATCTCCCTGTTTCTGAAACACTTGTTTTTTCAGCTGAAGGAGATTCAGGCGTGTGTTGTGTAGCCACCACCACAATTATTTCCTCATCAGAGAGCATATGTTTGCTGGGACACATAGAGTATTGCCTCGTGTTACTCATTGTTCAACACATGCCAGAGATGTCTCTTTTTGATTTGCCCTAGCTTATGTCAGGTATTTTAAAATACATATTTGTTTTAATATCTCCACATGCTCAATGTTTTCTTTCCTGAAATTAGCACTAAATTAATTGATTAAGCAGTAGAAGCTGTTTTCTGTGCTTTTCTTTTGGATGAGCAGTGCAGTTGTGGCATCCTGTGACGTATTCAACAGAAACCCCTAACAATATCCTCAATGAGTGAATAGGCTGCAGAGATGTGAAATGATATGTGATAGATACCAAGGAATTTATGACAGAATATAAAGTAGATTTCCTTATAAATATTGTAACTTTTTTAGGCCTGTGGGTATTTTTGGCTGGTGTTTTTTTAGCTAGTGGTGTACTTTGTCATGAGAAGGAGCTCAAAAGAGTGTCCTTTGAAATAATGAGTTAGGATGACAAAAAACAAATGAAGGAAATCTTTCTTTTACACATGAAGGACCTTCTGGCCTACTCCCGATGGGAATATATTTTCTTAATCAGAATGATTAGTATCTATGTTATGTAGGGGGTCAGACTGCATGTCCATGATGACACCTTCCCAGTCTGGAAAATGTGCAGCCATGTTTCTGTTCATTCCTAGAATTCTGGGTTTGTTTGGTGATGCAGTGATAAGATTATATTACTCTTGAGGGGTTCTTCAACTGAAGGGCAAATTTTCCTTTTGACCGCTGTGAAAATTCCGTGTAGGGTGGCAAGGAGGAAGTGGAGAAGTGAGTGCTGGCACTTACTGAAGATGGACTCGAAAGTGTGTAGAAGTTCTGAGGTTCTGTCCTGTGTCTGTGTACTAAGGGTGTGAGAGGATTTAGATTAGAGATACATGAGTGCATGGAGCACCCCAAAAATCCTAGGGACTAAGGACCAGAGAGCTGTTTCTTCAGAGAGATCAAACTAAATCTAACCTGAACCATTTAAACTAATCAGCCAAAGGGGGTTAATGAGACAATGTTTCTCCCATAGTCTTATTTAAAATAGCTTTTCTTAAACAAATAGCATGAACCCTGCGCCTGATCTGAATTCTAATGAGGAGTCTTACTAATGCTGTTTATATTGAAATATTTGCAAATAATATTTTACATTAGTTGGCATGACAATGTACTTACTGGCACTGCACACAGATGCTTTCTGCACTGATAATCTGTTCTGTTGAGGCACTTCAAAGAAAATACATCAGCAAAGAAGCTACCAGCTTTATCAGTGCCTGAAATTGCATGCACTGTGCTAAGCAAACATTGTAAATTATAAACTAATTTTATCTTCAGGAAAAGGAAGCTTTTATTCAAAACTGGAAAAAGTTCATAATAGTTAAAAACACTGTGAATTCATCAATGCCAAAGTTTTATGCACAGTTACTGCACTGAAGGAAATACTTGCCGTTACATTCAAGTGAACAGGCATTTTGATTGGAAAAAAGCATTAACATTTGTTAGTGCCATTTTCCAGGGAATGTTATTAAATGCCACCTCATTCAAAACCAGGGATGTGTTAAGAAATTAAAACCCAAGCTGGATGAGTGTGCAGTTCTGGTGCATAGAACACTCTCAGAAGGTAATCAGCATCTCCTGATACTTCATAAAATATAATCACCAACCTTGATGTGGAAGAAAATTAATTTTATATACAGATATGTATACATTAGCTGGATATTGAAGGAGTTCTGTTGGGCAGGTAGTGGGGGTGAGGGGAGGTGTGTTAGACAATTTTAGTGTTTTGAGATCTGAAAGGGAGGAGTTCTGATGAAATTACCTTTAAGATTATTAAGGTCTAGTAAGAGGTTATCTATTTCACTGTTTTGGAGAACTTTGCAGTAGGCACACAATACAATGCATCTACATAAACAGTCTATGAAAATTATCTTTTTCTTAATAGATGGTCCTTAAAATATAACAAAGGAGAATTGCATGTGTTATAATTTCTTTTTAATCTCTGTTGTTCCCAATTTCCTTCAGCTTTCTCTAACACTTAGTGAAGCTGCTCTTTCTTGGGCTATGTGTGATGGTCTAACGATCAAGGAGTATAAAGTTTTCTGTAAATATGGAAAGGACAAAGGATTATTGACACGGAGAGGAAGAAAATAAAACAGTCACATCTTCATTAAATGCAATAGCAATTTACTAACTTTACCAAAAGTATAAATCTTTGCTGGTGTACTTAAGAGGTTTCAAACTCTGAAAGTTTGTCATTCTTATTTTAAGGCTAATGGGCAGTGCTTTGTAATAATGCAGCCATCCATTCCAATCATTATGCATTTATTTTATTTTATACTGAAAAGTGCTGTGGGATCCAAAGTGCAAAGTACTGTTTCTGGGAAAACTAATTGAAAGACTGGCTGACTTCATAAAAGTGAAAACAGAGTTAAAAATAGATTTTTACTGCTCTAGGAAGCATCACTCGATTTGGGAGGCCCATTAGAGTTTAGGAAACCCACAAATGATCTGTTTATGGCAAAGTATGAATAACTTGCACTATTTGCAAATGAGTGGCCATTTGCTGGGGTAACCCAGCCAAACCCAGGGAAAGTGGAAGCTGGAAATAATGGGGATTATGATGAATCATTCTGAGAAGGCAGCTCACAGTGTAATCCAGGAGAAAACTCAGACTTTAAAGCTGTGCTCACCACAGGGATACTTTAATTGGCTTTGCTTGACAGATATAAAAATGTATTAGAGCTTTCTTTCTTTATTTTTAAATTGTTGCAGAGCTAGTTTCATATACTTCTTTTTTTTTTTTCCCTTTCAATTTAACAGAATAAAAATAACCATGAACAGTGTGGAAATAGTAACTGGAGTTGAATCTGGAATAAGAAATGCTGTATTTTGAAAGCATTATATCAAACATGGACATGGTTAGATCAGTCCCTGTGCTTCTGTGCCAGGTCATTTTCATTTGCTACGCAACTGTGGGTTGTTTATGGGGTGGGTTTTTTATTTTAATTAAATAATTGGTCTAGTTTGGAACGTGGAAAGATGGAAATAAACCCTAACTAGCTGTGCATATATCACTTTCCTGAAACTGTTGCCGTACCTTCAAAGGGACACATAAAATGTGTTTTTCTAGCCACACACATTATCCTACAAAGATGACAGATTATTAATGCGTAGCCTCTGTTGTAGTCCTTTAAATGCTGTGTGAAAATTAAGCAGGTAGGCACAAATAAATCTGTACATGCGGTGCAAATATCATAAACACATCAAAGAGAATCAGGTTTACAATTCAGTGGGCAAGGAAAACCAAAAAAAGCATGCCAAGGGCTGGTGCTCAGCTTTAATCCTGTTTCAGGGGCAAGAATAATGAGGATTTGGGGACAATGCACTCTTGAAAAAGCATCTTCAGGTAGACTTGCAGATAAAGGATTGCCTGAAGAACTGAAACACAAACATTTTTCAAGGACAGGTTTCAGGGCAATTGTAATACTAATCAAAATAAGTGCTTATTTAGGATATTCAACAGGTGTTACCAAGATGGTTGCTAACTTTTTTTTGTGATTATTAGAAACTTTATATTCTGGAATTAAGCTATTATGTCCTTGGAAGACAAAGTAAATGTTTTGTTCTGAAAACATTCACAGTATAATAGATTCAATGAACGATAGAGAGTGCTGAAATAGCAAAAGGGATACACATCCAAGGTAGTATTGATTTGTTTTTATTTACAGATTCTATAAATGTCAGGCTTAGCTTAAAAAAAAGGTTGAAAATAGGTCTGCATGGTGAACATGAAAATCAGGAGGCTGGAGTGTACATTTATACCACTCTTAACCCTTTGTGTTTGTGTGACTGCAGCCCTGCCACTATTGCTTTGCTCTGAACTTAAAAAAAAAAACCAACAAAATAAAAATCTTGTTGTTCCTTCTAAAATTGCTGTGCCACAGGGCACCCATTTCCTATGGATATATGTTGCACCTGAATAGACATCTTGATTTTTTTCTGTTTTGTCTGACTTCCTGTCCTTTCACTGAGTGTCAATGGTGATGTCAGGATTTCTGTGTAACTCCCAACACCACTCTGTACCCTTAAGATTCATCTCTTATTCTCAGTTCAAAGAAGGCTCAGGTTTTTTTTGCCTGTAAAAATTTGTATGAAGCGACAGCAGTGCTTCATGCTTCAAGGCCCTAAAAGCTGTAATTACCAATAGATCTCTCCACTCTTTCAGCAAGAGCAATGTCACAGTTTTGCTTTTCACCGGTGCCAGATGCTTGCCAAAGTTCAGTCAGTTTTCTGTCGGATAAAAATTGAATAGACATGTTGGTAATAAGTCACGCAGTGTGTTCATCACCTTGAGCAGGGGCACTGAGATTGTCAATGAGACTTTGATTTGACGGAGGACTCCTGTATAACACAGAATCCTTGTCAAAGATGACATGGAATGCAGAGCTGTTTCATTTGCCTTAAGCATAAGCAACTCAGGCTTTATGAGCCTATGATCAGCATTGCTGAAGGAAAAAGAAAAAGAGGAAAACTTTTTCATATCCTTTATAATTTAGTCATTTTGAGCTCCTTAAGTTACCCATTGCATATATTTACAAGCACAATTGTATGAACCAAGTGATTCTTAAATTTCATTAGGGAAAAAGCCAGGAAGAATATTTATTGTCTTAAGGAATAACTTGACAGATGACCATCTAAACTATCCCAGACAAACAAACTCTTTCATGCAGCCTCTTGAATCAGGTTAAAGTTCATTCCCACAGCCTTTGACTGGTCAAGACTTTAACACTACGGAACAAACAAAAAATAACTGATTAGAAAATAAGCTGTATTTGAACTAAATTTTCATGCCTTTGAATAAATATTTGATGGAAAGGCTTTTACTTAGATACTGTGCTATGTCTCAATTTCCTTCTCCCTCCTCAGAGTAAGTCTGCGTGTGTTTAAAAAAAAAACAAACCAAGCGAACAGGGAGAGAGAACAAGCTAATAAATATACTTCTGATCCTCGTGTTCTGTCACAGCTAACATTACCATTCTGTTTTTATTATTTATCCATTGGCATTGTTAGATGTAGGGCACCAAGTGATAATTTCAGATATTCACAGCTTCACTTTAGGCCGTGTAGTGTCCTGTGATGACGTGCATATGGCCAAGCAGGGAATTCAGTCCCCTTGTGTCAGTCTCTGTAGCAGTGCGTGTCAAAGTGATAATCCCTTTTCCCCAGGCCTGGGGATTTCTGTACCCAATTGCACCCACAGAAGTCTGTAAAGGGAAAGGAAAAATAATTAACTCATTCCTTGTACCTGTTTCCCAAAGATCACCTGAGCATTCCTGCCTGAGAGCTTCCTTGCTATTGCAAAATGTAGAAAATTGGTGGTTTCTCAGGGCATAGCAGCCAATTTTCACCATAGGTTAAATCCCTTCCTTTAAAGTAATGAATGCCTTTGCAAGTTAACCAAAAGTTCAGCTCCACTAGAAAAAAGAAACCTGGAAGCTGAGACATTCAAAGATTTGAAATGCAGACTCCCTTATGTTTTATCACCAAAATAAGAAGCTCTGTACATTGTTAAAGCAAATTATGTAGCAGCTATTTTGAACCTCACAGTTTGTGATTTAGCAAACTCAGTCTAAAAAAATAACTCTGTGGGTACGCTGAGGTAATTTCCTGACTTTTTTTTTTAAGCAAGATCAAGAAAATTCTACCCTTGCTGTGAAATGTGTGGATTGTTGGAAGGCAGCTCTTTGGATCAGCATCCAAAATGTTCTAACTTCCATTTGATTTGGGGGGTATGACATAAGTTGGGGCATTTTCTTTTCTCCCATGCAAAATGCTCTCTAATAACTTTGCCTTGCTGATGGTTCTTTGCATAGTATTATCATCAACTCATAAACCTTCTTTATTATGTAAGAAATAATAGAAGCCTTTTCTTCTCATAGTTCTTCCAGGAAGAGAAGCTCATCTGAGCAGTCGCCTGTGTGAGAAAATAAAGAAATTAGATTTCCCTAATTAAAAAGCTATATCATATAAATATTTTATTTTAATTAGGAAAAATACATTCATGCTTAATATTCCTCATGTATTTAATAGTCTTGCCAGTCCTGGATGGCATTATCCTTCTCTGGCTTCCCATCAAATTCCAGAATATTAAAGAGTAACTATGTTGGAAATAGTGTAGTTTATGCTGTGACTTGCATCACAAAAGATCCTCTCCACAGCATTGTCAATAAATTATGTCACCCACCTCAGTACACTTTCTACTTTACATCTTTCATACAACTTGTTTCTAAAAATGGCATCCCAAGCCCTTACTTATTTACAAGACCATCTGGATTGTCAATATGTAAAAGAACTTTGAAATTTGTAAGCACGAATTAATTAAAGAAAAAGTTCTGCTTTATTGGGTGTATGTTTCTCCCTTTTCCTTATATCATGCTCTACAGGAACCATAGACAATACAGTCAATTTCATAGGTAAATGTGGTTTTAATTAAAAAACCCCACTGACTTTAAATTATTGTCAATAAGGAATGAAATCTAGAGAGACAAAATATCTCAGAATGCTGATCCCTCGTGTGCTTCCATGGCACTTCCCATGCTATTGCAGTCTCATGTCTACACTAGAGATAATTTTGTGCTTTATAGACGCAAAATTCTTATAATTGATGGGAATTCTTAAAATGTTGATAGGGTTGGAGAAGCAGAGGCAGTGGGAATCATGAAACTGGAATAAATAAGGGATGTATATATGCTGGATAATTGGAGTAGGAGGGACTGATAGTAAGCTGCTAACTTTAAGGTTCTGAATGTCCTGGAGAGATAAGTTTAATAGTGATTGCATAAGGAGAGTGGAAGTAGAATAAAAGGAATGAAAGCTGAAGAAGAAAATGAGATTAGAAAAAAACCAAAGAAGAGAGAGAAGTGCATTAAGGACATGTTGGCTGCAAAGACAGAAATTATTGTGCTGGGGTGACAAAAAGCACACATTAAAGGCAATTTGCTTGAGATGTGGAATGGAATTAGGAATCTTTTACCTTTCCTTTCAACTCTAGTCAGGAAATACCTGTGACAATCTCCAGCCAGAATATCCATTCTTGGCAGGGGCATTTCATGAGGAAGATGACAACCTGGTGCTTTTATTGCATGTGATAAAAGTACATCTTTAATGTAACTGGAGGAGTGCTGTCTGGAGCAGCCTCGTTGATGATCTGCATGCATACAGATATGACATGATGTAATTAAACTCCTGTTATTCATAGCCTTTAAAACAGAAGATTATGCGCAGGCTTCTCCTTTGCTGTTGTTTGTTCAATGTCAGATTAGCTCTCTTGTCCATATCCATATGCATTATGATACTGTCTGTAATTAAATAAGCATGTTCTGTATTCCCACCAAATTGCTGTCTACTGTGGTGCCTTGCAGCTAAATCAGGGAACATGCCTTGGATTTAAATCAAGAGTGGTGCAGAGAGCTGTCATCTGTGGGACAATAACACAAACGAGGAAGTCGGAAGCACAGTAAATGAGGCAAGGATTTAAAAGATTAAATGTGGGCTAGTGGAAAGATGTGGTGGGTTGGATTTTGTCCAGTGATGGCTCAGACGAGCTCATGACAGGATGCCAAGCTTAGCCTTTTATGCTAAATGCAGATACTGGGACTTCCAAAGCCAGGCTACACAACAATTTGGATTCAAAGCAAAAACTCTAAATTCATTCAAATATCTTCTTTATTACCTTTATCACTATGCAGTACCAAACCCACAGTTTCCATTTAGCCACTCTGTGGTCTTTTTTACCTTTACTTTGTGGCTCTTCAGATCCATTCTGGACTTGCAGTTATAGCTGCAGTTAAAAGTGCGCTGGGACAATTAGAGTTGCAGTTGTAGTTGCAATAAAAAGATGGATACACTTCAAACTCGTTGGTCTTGATAAAAATAGGTCTTATTGCAATGGGGTTAGATGCTTCAAATTTATAATTTCTATTTTAATCTTTCTTAATGCATCCATGTGTCAAATGCAGGAAAAAGCTGAAATGTATAACACACTGGTAGCTGGAGCAAGGATGTAAGTCCAAAACCCTCAAAGAAACCAATTATTCTTTCTTGAATGCCGTGTGTGTGTGGTGTAAGGTCAAACACGTGTGAGGTCACAAATGAGGTTAAACCCCAAAAATACCAGGTGTGGAATGATGATTCATTGCAGGGGGTCATAGGATAATTGAGGTTGGAAGGGTCCACCATTTACTGGTAAAATGCTGAAGTGTTTCCTTACACCTGAGTCTCTTTCATTTTCACTCCCACCACCTCCTACTGTGAAGAGGTTCAGATTGTCATTGAGGCTCCTTTCTCTCTTATTGTCCACTGAGATTCATTTCAGACATAGAATAGACCCAATTTTTAGGCACAGAACTATATAAAGCAAATTTTGCCGGGATTTTGCTGCACTAAGAGGCATGGGGGGAGCCTAGAGCAGAATCTTGCAGTCTTTTTAATTGTACTCACTGTAGTCTCAATTACGTGCTTTGTGCCAAGGGGAATAATTGCATTTTACACCATGGGGATGAAAAGGAATCCTAGAACTTGAGTAGAGAGTTGTGCATCCTAAGTCTTATTTAAGAACAACAGATGTTCTTTTCCTATGATCTTGTGCCCTTCTCCTCCTGCATTCCCTTGTGTGCTGCCCGAGCCCTTGTGTTGTTAATTTTAGTGCTCAGACAGGAGCTTGCCCAGCTGCATTATGCAGAAGAACAAGGGCTTTTTTTCTACTTGCAGGTGAATGATCATAAGAACTTGAACAACGTGATAATCTTTTAAAAATATTTCTGCTAGTTTTTTTAGCCCAGCTTGTTATTGACTAAATTTCTGAAATAGCCAAAGTTGATGAAATGCAGCAATTGTTAGAATGGCTGCATGAAGCAGTGAGGAGTAATAGCTGTTTCTCCTGGGGAGAAAAAAAAGTTAATGAGAATGTTAGTTAATTGTATACATTCAATGGTTTTGAAGCCTTCCCCTGCAAGTGTTCACAATGACAAGTCGGTTGAGTAAAACAATAAACTTGTTTGTTTGTGTGAGGAGGGGAGAGACTCACTCCTCGTCCCTCAGCCTAGAAAATTTATATTTTCAGTCAGATCAATTTGCTACATAGATTTTCAATAATGCAGAAGTGCTTTTGCAGAATTAACTTTGTCTGCAGAAATTTTTCTCGTGGTGCTTTGTGGTTTTTTTGGTTGGTTGGTTGTTGCTTATGAACATATATCTTTTGTTCTCCTTGATTCCCTTCCCTACTGTTTCCTGTGGTTGCTTGAGGTCTTATGAGGAAAAGAGGATCTCACTCAGAGTCCTCTGAGGTGAGAAGAGCCCTTTCATTTGAGGATGCATTGCATCTGGATTCAAAATCTTATTCAAGTTGACACATGAAAAAAATAACAACTGTAATGATAAGAATCATTTACTGCTTGAAGACTTTATAATGCAAATTGCCAGCAAAAAAGAAAGGGGAACTAAGTGTTGTACTGCCTGCAATTCATAGACTAAGGCCTAGGAGGAAAGTAGTGTCTATATACAGGACAGAGTTGATTTTGGTTTGGTTTTGGGAACTTTGGCTGAACTTGGGCTGAAATTTGCCTAAGTGCCCTAAGCCTGTTGTTTCTGTGCTGGTTTTATGTTGTCTCTCCCTCACGTGAGCATCATTTGTGTGTCACTTCAGCAGGAGCAACACTGAGTTTATACCACCCTTGGTTTATCCACCATTTACCATTTATATCTATTATTTATGGCTCCCTTTCCCCCTGCATTCAGCTGTGTGCTGCTCCAGCACAGCCCTGTGCTTGTGGGAAACCCACCTCCAAATTTTGTTTTCAGAATTTCAACTCCTTCGCATTTCAGAGTTATGATATTTTGATAGCTCAGGCATTTTTATTCTCTCTTCTTGTCACTTATGCTGAAAACTGAGCTTCAGTGTGCTAATACAATGGGCTGGAAAATCTTGTCTTATAAAAGTCTAGTGAAACAAAGAATTTAATTCTGCTTGGATTTTCTGAAGAGATGTTTATTTCAAACCAAAACTTGATCTGGAACCAAGTGAGCTGATGCTAAAGGAACAGAAGCTTACAGGATTTGCTTTTCCAATTTAAGTTCATAGACTATGTTGCTACAGAAAATAAGAAGAGGCCAGATTAAAACACACACACATTAAAAGTTAAATTACTGATAAACGGGGAGGGTTTTTACTCTTATGAATATCTCAATAAGTATATCAATAAAGTAATTAAGATATTAATTTATATCTATCAACTGGATTGATAAAAAGTTTGTTGCACAAGGATAATTTTCAGAAAATATTTTAAAAATTCACAAATCAACTAAGCAGCAAATAATTTTGAGAAGCTTTGTGTTTTGTTGCCAGAATATCAGCTATTCAGATGAAATATTTCTATTTTCTTGCAGACAGCTACAATACTCCATTATGATCAGATTTATTTTCTGAGATGATGCTTTCCAAGCATTCTGTTCTTTAATTTATTCTGCTACAGCTGAAGCCAAGTTTATGTGGCAGATGCATTGTTGGAGCTAGGCACATACTCTGCGGTTTTATGCCTAATTTTCACCATTGTGAAACAAAAAATACCTGTGCAGAGCATGGTCCCCATTTTTACTGCCTTCTGCTACGACTGAACTGATGGTAAGAAGTTTTCCCTTCTCTCTGCTGTTTATTGGTGAAGAACAAGATCTAATTTCTTTTTTAGAGGGCTTGTAGCGAGCTAAACAATATGACACAAAGTACAAATTTCTGTTGGAAAGCAGTCTTTTCCTTTTTCTTTTTCTTTTTTTTTTGTCTTCTATTTCTTTTTCTGATTTCTCTGTCACTGTTCTCTACTCCTTCTCTCTTTGTCTCTGCTAGGTCGTAAGACACTTGTTGAATGTTGCATAAAAGCAAAATTATTAATTAAAGAGCAATTGTCAGTGACATCTACACCAGGACACTACTTAAAAAGATTCAAACACTGTATTGTATAATTCATTTCATGAAAATTTTTTAATGCTAGGAACATTGATTGTCTATTGCAGTGAAACTAGAAGTGTCTTTGGGAAGGTGATGAGGGAATAGGATACGGGAATTGAAAGATTTCTCAGTGTCTTATGGAAAAATGGCACCTAACAAATCTCATTCCACTACTTTTGTGAAGTTCTTCCATAATTAATTCTGTCCATCTGCTTCTCCTATTGCACTGCAGGTTGCGGCAGAATTGACTGAATTCAAATATAGCAAAACCACTAACTCCTGGTATTTTGACGAATGTGCAATTGCCCTTTCCTGTAACATCTCAGTCAGAGTGCTGCTCTGTTAAATTTTGGGAGAAAAAAATTCCTGGGCAGACCTGGCTTTCCACCATAGACCACATTCAGTCTCTTGAAGTCCAGAGGACCCTCCACTCCTTTTGTGCAGGGAATTCCATTGTGGATGAGCAGGCTCAGGTTCAGACAACGCTTCTTGGCTGGAAGCGCTGGCAAACACCAGCTCTTTAGCAGCCCCAGAGAGGCAGCAAGGACTCTAAAGCTGATCCAGAGCCGCCTGCTCCTTTCCAATCCTTCCTCGTTTGTGCTTGACAGGAATGAGTCTCGCCCCTCTTAACCGCAGAGCTGCTCTGTCAGATAACAAGAGTTAGAGGTCACCTCTTATCATTCTTGGCCATCAATTGAAAGTTTGCAAAGGGCTGCTGGCAGCATCTTTTTCTTTCTTCTTTATTGCTGAGAATATCAGAAATGGATCACCACAAAGCCTCTTGGTATATGAAGGGAGGAACGGTGGCAAACAATGTCACCAAGCGCTGACTCCGGAGCTCCTGAGGTTTTGTTCAGATATGTTTGTCATCCCTATTCAAACTTCATTGCTGAAAGAAGGTGGGAGGATAAATTGCCGTAAATATCTGTAATTTACTACAGTGGCTTGTGAAAAAGGAACATTTAAAAAAAATTATTTTATGTTTTTTTTAGCAGAGTACTTTCCTAATACCTCAGTCACCTGCAAACCCTGGCGCACAGCCAGGTATTTAATTCTAGAATGTGGGCTCAAAATGGTGAATAAGATAAGATTATTCAGACACTTTTGTTTCAAGTATGCTTTTCTTACAGCCGTCCCTTAGTCCACCTGCACATTTCTTCCATCAGGATGTGAAGTGAGCAGTAGTTTTGCTTTGGGGCATTTTTCTGCCAAGAGGTGTAATTCAGGAGCAGAGTTCCTTTTGAGCACTGACAAAACCAGATTGTTATCCCAGTCAAGTAAAGGTTTCCTTGAGATTTATACATAATCCCAGCCTGTCTTTGTAAGGCATTTATGTTATGTCACCACAGCCCTGCGAACCTTCAAACGTGCAGCATTTGAAGGACTTAGGCTGTGGTTGGTGCTTGGATGTGTTAGCCTGGGAAATCCCGAGCAGAGGCCAGGGGCACAGAGTGTTTTATCATTCTTTTTGGTTTTAAACAAGCCACGAGCAGTGCTGCAGTGGTTCTTCATCTGCTTTTGTATATGAGGCATTTCTTGGAGCCAAATGCTGTTAGAAACTCAATTGCTTTGGTTAAGTTAATTTTCCAACTTCATGCAAAACAACCTACTGATAAAGAGCATCTGCCCACTTCCCTAAGTGCCCAAAGCCCACACCTGTTTTTAGAAAAATCATTAAGTTTAATCTTGCAGCTTTATTAAACAAATATTTGTCTTTATGGTAAACTTTCCCTTAGTGTTCAGGGGAAAGAAATTAACAGTGTGTACAAAGAGCGGAGTTCTTGTTTGGACAGGGGCCAAAGCCCTCTAACTCTCATGTTTCAGCTGAGAAAAGTTGAATTCAGTGTTTCCATGGATGTGATGGTGTTCACCTAAGACTTTCGCACAAACAATATCAGTCCTGCAGAAACTGCGGATGGTGATGTTCTGTGAAAGTCTTCTCAGCAGGCACAGCCCCAGCAGATGCTCAGCAACACTTGGAAGAATCTGGGCTGCTCCTGACCTCAGTCGGAGCTGAAGATGCGCAGGATGGCACAGGCCAGGCTCTGCAGGCACTGAAATTGTGAATTCGGCCCATTTCACTCTGCTAAGCACATCCCGATGACGCTCTGGCAAAGCGAGGGGGATGAGGTGTGAATTGCTCTTCTGGAAGGAGAATTAGCTGGGTTTTTCTTAGGAAACTCGTCTGTCTGCTTTGACAGCTACAGAAATAAATCCTAAGGATGCCTTTTCTATCAAGAATCACTGTTGTTCAGAAATATGTGGCTTTTCGCTGAGAATAAAGTTTCTGTACGGAGGTAAAGATTCAGAATATACCCTATGACTTCCACCTTCATAGATCACCTAACCCGAGAAAAATGCTTTACTGCATATGTGAAGGTTTCTGGTCAAGGTGATAAGAAAGATAACGCTTATTTATTTATTTATTTGAAATTATTTTGAATCATTCTTGACACCGGAACTGAAAATTAGGAAGCCTGAATTCAGACCCCACTGAATAGTTCTGGCTATTCTAGCTGTGGCCTTGGCAAATCACTTTAGTTCATATTTGTAAAACACACCCACATTTAATCTTGTGTGTCATGTCTTTTACAAATAAGAAAAAGATTGAACTCCTCTTTGTGCTTTTCCTTGAGACTCCTAGAACATTTTGAACCTGAGGAGAGTGCTGTAATTGCTAATTACTGCTGTATGTTAGCAGTGCTAATAAACATGCTTCTTAAGCTTATTACTGCTGCTCAGAAGAGCTCCAGGCCAGTAATAATACATCTAAGAATTTAAATTGACTGCTAATGTGTTTATCCAGCAAAGGTACTTTTGAAATGCAACAGCAACTCGCCACCTTTTCATAAGATACATAACAGCACAGGAAATTTAGTCAAAAGAGCAAAATGTCAACAGAACAGCTTACAAGCTTTAAGGTGTTCACGCTTTTCAAACACGGAAACTTTTCAACAGCAGTAGCGTCTCACACAAAGATTTATTCCCTCTGAAGACTTTTTTCATGGCTCATAAAGAGTGATGGATGAAGTTAATTTTTCGTTTAATCTCTTTTTTTCAGTTCGGTAATTTTTTTGATGCTTGCTAAAAATTAGGGGAGAATATGGAGTCACTCACCAGTCATTAGTGACTGTGTGTTATAGACTGTGCACAGGCCACAACAGGTTCCCTGACTTTCTTGCAGAAAGTTTTCCTTTCAATAACTACTTTTTTTAAAAGCAGCATTTTAATATTTAGAGTGCACAACATGTAAAGAAATTTTTTCAGTGGAGCAAAGGGAGAGAATTGAACTGCATGTCTATACTTTTGTTTTTCTTGGGTTTTCATGTTCTAAAAGCTCTGTATTATGCCATCTTTGCTTGGCAAATTGCTCTTTAACTATGCTGCTATATTTCTTGGAAAAGCAGAAAATGTTGCCTTCTCCCTCAAGTCATGTTTGTCTTTAGCTCAGTGGATGATATTGTACAGGCTCAGGGCCGTGCTGATGTTCTACTCAGATTTTCCATCCTGCATCTATGGCTGCTTTATGTTGGCTTAAGAACGAAAATCAACCGTTGTGCTCTTTTAACACATTTGAAAAATATTTTTGACTTCAAGGCTTGCAATTAGATGAGTTCATTGTATTCAGAACTTTCCAGTACTTCTTTTTGAAGGAATCAGCTATTTTAATTAGTTTTCTTATCAGAGCAGAGAAAAACAACGGAGAAAAAGAGAAAACAGTTATATGCGTACGAGATAGTTCTTATTCTTTTGAAGAGCCACATTGAAAATTGGCCCCTCAACTCGAAAAATCAAAATCAACTTGAATGAAACAAAGCAGGAAATTACTTTTGGGCAAAGACAGTGGAATGGCAGCCTCACCTTTGGCTGTGGAGTGGGGGCAGAGCTTCCTTCAGACCGTGCTTGATGAGGCTGTGGTAAAGCCACAGAAGTTAGTAGGAGTATCAAAATGTTTTCCAAAAATTGCCTTGTGGTTACTGTGTTGTGCTTCCACGTGGTGAAGGAACCCACAGCAATGGTTCATTTGTTTTAGGCTTGTGTTGCACTTAAGGAAAGACACAAGAAAATTGTAATTTTTAAGTCCAAGGAAAGCACTGAGCTGGAGCTATGCAGTTAAAATCCATGGAACATTATAAATAAGGTGCATTTGTAACAGCAGAAATATGTAGGACATTTAAAGTATTTTCTGAGAGATACAGTTACTGCAATACCTGCGGTTCTGTAGCATCATTAATTTACTTCTTAATATATAAAATTCTTTTTTTCCCTAGGCTTTGCGCCATTCTATTTATTTTTTCTAACTATGGCTAGAAGCATCAATTAAAAAAAAAATATAAAAAATACTACTTTTATGTTTTTTCTTACCTTCTTACCTTCTGTTTTGTTTTTATTGCTGATGTTTTGGGTTTTTTTCTCTCCAATGTAATTCTTTGTACTGAGGACCCATCATATGTCAGAAAATCACAGTCCAGGGTGCCATGTGAAAAGCAAAAAACCAGTGATTTTTCATTTTTCTGTTTCTCACTCTAGCTCATACTATGGAATTATTGAATTGTTCCTCTAACTATTAACCTATTTAGTGAATCATTCCAGCCACTGAATTCTAATTAGTGAATTAGTCAGACTATCCTATCTAGTACTTTTCTAGTTCTTCCAATGAAATTGCACACCTGAAGTCAGAGTTCTGTCCCAGGTATAATATAATATTCTTTTTGCGAATTTCTTGACTTAAAGCTCAAAATGAGCATAATAAATGGGAGAAATTACTAGAAATTAAGGTGAAATTCTGAAAAGATTGCTGCAAAAGGCTGCACTTAGGAAAACAAAAAGATAGTGATATTTGGCTAAACACCAATTTGTCATCACAGAAAAGGATGACACATTTGTGCCACTTGTGCAGAGCTCTCGGAGCTCGGAAGGAGTTGGAGAGTTATGCCAGGTGTCTACATGTGTAAGGTGACAGCAGGAAATGTATAATTGTTTTTTACCCTCTGTAAGTTGACGTTTTAGTTTTATATTGCCTGAAACCAACTTTTGGTGCCTCTTCGCTAGCACACAGAGCAATATATAAAAAAATTGCCTTGTCTGAGCTTCATCAAAGTTCAAAGCCCTGCTGCTGATGTTTTTTCTCTGGCAGTGTTCTATCAGGGAAGACGGTTGTGCACATCCTCTTCTATTGTCCTGGAGCTTTTTTTAATTGCCCTGGCACTCTACTCTTCTGTCAAAACAGGCACGAGAAACTTTTACCATGTGACCTTATCTTTTTGTGAGTGTTTTTATGTGAGTTAAGGATAACAACTAAAAAGTCTCTTCATAGCCTACAATGAAAATGATCACCTGAGATAATTTAACTGGCCTTTGGATTTGAATGTTCTTGAAACATAGCCACTGAATCTTTCCATAATTTCTCCATTTTCTCCTAAGATTTCTTTAAAGATCAGGAGATGGCCTAAAGACCATTGACACCGGTGTTTTAAGATGTTATTTTTATTGGCAAGAACATTTCATCTTTTTTCATCTTATATGGTAAAATGGGGTAACGTTTCTCTGACCTAATATTCAAGGGAAGAAGGAATGGTTCAGGTTGTATTTCATGGAATCATAAAATGGTCTTAAGATCATCTGATTCCCAACCCCTTGCCTTAGGCAGAGACATCGTTCACTGAAAGAGGTTGCTCAGGGCCCCAACATTGCCCTTGAACATTTCCATGGACGGGGCTGCTCCAGGACATATGTTTCAATGTCTTTTTGCATTCACATAAAGAATCTCTTCCTAATATCTAATCTAAATCTACCTTCTTCTGTTTCAATAATTCCCCGTTGTCCTATCACTGCATGCCCTTGTAAAAAGCCCCTCTCCAGCTCTTTTTAAGGCCCCCTTTAGGTACTGGGAGGCTGCAATGAGATCTCCCTGGAGCTTTTTCTTCTTCAGGCTGGACAAGCCTATTTCTCTGTCTGTCTTCTTAGGAGAGGTGCTCCAGCTCCTGACCATTGAGGCCTTGCTCCAACAGGTTCATGTCCTTATGTTTGTGTGCCCCAGAGCTGGGCACTGGGCTCCAGGGGGGATCTGAGAAAATTAGAGCAGAGCAGAAGGACAGAATCCCCTCCCCTGACCTGCTGCCCGTGGTGCTTTGGGTGCATTTGGCTTTCTGGGCTGTGAGTGCACATTGCCAGGTCCTGTTGAGCTTCTTGTCATCCAACTCCCCCAAGTCCTTCTCCTCAGGGCTGTTCTCAGTCCATTCTCTGCTGGGGATTGCCCCAACCTACATGCAGCTCTTGCTCTTGGCCCTGCTGAACTCCATGAAGTTCTCCCAAGCCTCTCCAGCCTGTCACTGTCCCTCTGGATGGCATCCCTTCCCTCCAGCGTGCTGACTGCAGCACACAGCCTGGTGTGGGTGCCCTCCATTCCCCTGTCCACACTGACAGCACAGATGTTGAACTGTGACTGTGAGCATCCAGGCAATTCCTTATCCACCAAGCAGATAAATTGTTGAAGCTGAATTGTTCCATTGTTTGAAAGAAATTTACTTTCATTTAAGGGAGATGCTGCTGATTTTGTCAGATGTCTGGATCAGAGAGGGTCAGCATAATCTTTTGGAGTTTGTGTGGATCCGAGAGCTTTATTTTATCCTCCGGGTGCAGCATTCACACTGAAGTATTTCTCACAGACCCTTCTGCTTGGCACTACACTCTGAGGATTTTTTCAGCCTTTTCTTTCTTTCACTCAACCCCTCTGCCCCCCTTCTCTTTTCCTGTTTCCTCCTCTTCTGGGCTGAACTTCTAGTCTGGAGAGTGAAAATGCATTTCTCTGCATTATGAATGCTGTAATTAGCAAAAATTCTCTGGAATTTGAAAAGACAAGGAAAGGTTTCATCCAGCAAATAGATTATTGTTCATGAGAAAAGGAAGCAAACCCAAGAATTAAAACTAAAATCGGTTATATCTCAGGAAGCAGGACATTTTCCAAGGCCTTGGCATTTGATAATTATCCTGACATTATGATTTTTCTATTATAAGACCTCCCTAAGAAGGCTGATGTAAGAGAACTAATAGTGGGTAAAGAAGTAGAAACCCTTTAGCAATGGCTTTATATGGAGTTATGTAACAAATCTCATTTCAGATTAAGTAATTTTCTCAGCTCATAGTTTTCAACTACACCAGTAGATAAGGATTTTTCTTCCAGCCTCATTAAAACCATATGTCTGCCAAATTAGCAATTACAATGCTATTTAGCCGACAATCTCTTGCATTTAGCGACGCTTCTTTTATGAGGTCTCGTGTATGAGATATGTATTTTGTAATGCAACAGGCTACCACTAGTGATTGTCCCTTTTTGTTTGTCACAGTTCATCCTTTGTAGTTGCTAGACTGAAGAAATAAAAGCAAAATATATTTATATGTGCAGCCTGGCTCAACTTTAAGCTGGATAAAAAGGCCATTTGCTCTTCTGTGTGGTGGCACACAGAAACAGCTGCGTAGGTTGATAATATTGATGGCGCTGCACTCACTGCTGTCACTTCTCCCTCCAGATCTCACACTGAAAATGATCATGGGACTTCTTCCTAAAACAATGAAAGGAAAAAATCCCTCAATAAATTGGTGTTCTTAATGAAAGCAAAAAACATTTAGGTAATTTTAAATGAGGTGAACGAGTTAGTGCTCACAAAACGCCTTAGATAGGCAGAACTTTCTGCCTGGTAGCTCTTACCTGATGGTGGGTGAGAGCAAACATTTGGGTGTTACCTCACACATCCTTTATTGTATCTTCAGCTTGCATGTTTCAAAGATATGCCAGCTAATCTGAGAAATTAATGCCTAATTTAGTATCACTGCAAGAACAGTCTTGGTTCAGTGGTATGAGAATAATCAATTACATTATCTGGTATCTCAAGTGTAAGATGAAAAAGTTGTTATTGAAAACAATGTGTAAGTGGCAAATGGTTTTTGTAAATTAGAACGACTTAGATGCATCCGCACACTGAATCTTTTTCTCTTCTAAGTTCATTTTTCTGGCTGCTTGTACTTTGTTTTGGTGGGTAAATATATGTACCAAATACTGACAACAAGTGATGAAGAAAAGATATTTCTGTTTAGGGGAACTAAAACCATCGTTGCGTCGTGCTGGTTTCTGATCTGCTCATGATCAGAACAGTACTGCTTTATAAAAATATGTGACACCACAGGTGTGTCTGCTACATAGAGGTCAACTATAGGCACTAATGAGATATTTAGCTTAAGAGTATTTTTTGGCTAAGCAGTCTTTGCTTCATGACCCGCAGCAATAGATTACACCAATCAGTTTAGAGTAGGAAGTTAGGCATAGCAGACTTTGAGGAAATGCGGAGTAAAATGACAAGCTAGAAATTAATTATGTAGTTTTGGGTTATTAGATTCATGCTCAGTAGCTTTTATAGATTTATGGATGTCACTGTAGATTTACAGCCTGGAAAGATGATAACAAGGTCCAGAAATCTGATGTTCTGTTGAGGTTTCAGTATCTTAAAGGGATTAGCTCTGACTTCTGATTTGAACCAGTGGAATAAATTAGATGCATAATTTTTGCTTATCATTCTGGGTTATTTTATGAAGTGCTACTTGTGCAGAAGATACTTGATCTGGTTAAAAGTACATTGCACAACTCATGTATTCTCTGCTGAGAGATATATATACACACACACACACATATATATATACACACATATATATATGTATATTTTATTTTATACATTTGTACAGACACCGACACAGAACAGAACACAAACTGAGTGTGCTGATAATAGTAAGGATAAAGACTACAGTGTTATTAATGCTTTTTTCCTTGAGATGATCCTTAGTTCTGAGATATGCTTACACATGAAGTTTTCTCTTTTATGTATTGGAGGCAAAGACCCAGGGCAGTATTGTTGCTTCCATGTCTTCCCAAAGTACTAAATATCTTAATTGTCTTTAACAAAATTAGGAAAGAAGGTTTTCATTAGAACACTAAATCCCAAAATAGCAGACGCTATGATTTATTAGTTAATTATTTCCTATTGATTTCCTAGGATGACAGGTTTTTTAAGAAGCTGTTCCTAATCTCATTTCTGTCTGTCATCCTTTGTGACTTGTGTTGACAGTTCCTTTTAAAGAGTAAAACAGATCCTTTTTGAAATCTCTTCTTTTATACCGAATTCCTCTGCCAGAGGCCTGTCACTCTCCCACTGAGGTAGTTGTTGACATTTACCAAAGCACAACAATGTTTAATTTAATATTTTTGTGCTTTAATGTCATATTCCCAAGACAAAAGTCTGCCATTTCTCTCTCCTGATATAGCTAATGACAGCTAACTTCAGAAACTCCTTTCATTCTCCAGAGTTTGGGCTAATTGGTGTTATGTTATTTTAGGGCCTGGGTTCAAGGCCCCTATTTGTGAAGAATTCTGCTGGGTACACACTAAGAGATGATGTGTGACATAAAAGGGAGAGCTGCAGCACAGAAATGGCAGGATTTGGTCACTGAACTCTGTAACTCTGCTGCAAAGGGAAAAGTATCTTTTAAAGGATCTCTCTAACTTGCAAGAAAGTTTGGAGACGCCCAGGGAAACTTTTATGGCTTCTTTCTGGCTTCATTCTCCTTTATTCACCCCGTGGGGGATGTAAAGAGAACCTCAGGAATTAATTTATACGTCAGCTGAATGATTTGGAATCAGCTGGATGCGAAAAGACAGGATTTGAACAACAAATGGGAATTTAAAGAGATGCAATGACAAAAGCGTAAGCTCAAAAATGACAGATCATGTGCATCTACCAGATAAACAGGGAAGGAGCTGGCTTTAAGCTCCTCAGAACTCAAATGCCTGGAAGAGATTGGGGACAACCACAGTGAATGAAGAGAAGAAATTTTGTAGTGAGGAAAGACTAAAATGGAGAAAAAGACTGGGACAGTTATGGAAGAAAAAGTATCGAATAGAGTGATTTGGAGACACCATAATGGTGGTTTCCAAGTAGGAATTTGTCATATGTTGTCAAGAAACAAAGAAAAATAAAGGAAAAAGGAAGCATGGGAATGTTTCTGGGAAAAATGTAATGGAACTCTCTAAGTGTTTCATCCATCCCTGATTAATGATATTAGTAATAAAATAATTCAAGCAATAATACCTTAATTTTTGGAAGTAATAATGATCTCAAGAAATGGGTGGAAATTTTATCAAGTTCTAGTGGAAAAAAAGCAATAGATACTGAAAAAACTAGGAGAGCTCCCAGTTGGTAGGGAATGTTTCTCTGTGGTGATGCTGCAAGGATCCTGAAGGTAACACCTTCTAATTTTGGCAATTAAAACTGGAACCAGTAGTAAAGCAATGAAGTAGGACCAAGTAGAAAAGGTTTTCTTATCATAAACCTGTGGGGCTATTTGGTAAGAAATAGTTATTCCAGATTGTCTTGAAAAGGAAAAATAACCCCCATGTTTAGTAATATATTGCTGGTCATTTTAATTAGCTTTTATAATTAAAAATGTAATTTATCAAGATCCTCCACCCTTAAAGTTTTACTTTGGATTAAAGGAACTAACTCTGTTACCTTGAAAGATCAAATTATTCTTTTTGCTTCTGGGAGGGAAGGATGATTTAAGGTTTTCAGAGACAGCACAGTAGGGGAACCACATTCTGACTCAATGAGCCACCACAAGTTAATCAGTACTTTTTATTCTGTATTGTTTTCTCTTGCCTTTGCAAGTCTCATGCTGTTCTTGAAATGCCTGGGAATTAAAAGAAGCAATTCGCTGTCAGTAGTCAGGGAAAAAAAAAGAAAAAGATGGTATTTCACAGTGAGAGGAGTGTACATATCCTTCTTTTAAAACTTTTTATATCCTTTTTTCTCGATCTTATTTTTTTCCTTAATGTGACTGTTAGGACCCCCAGGAAAGAAAAATGCTCCTTGTGGAAATAAATGTCTTCCTGTTCCTTGCAGAGAAAATTATTAAGAACAAATTTACTCATAAAGTAATAAAATAAATAAAAAAGAAATTGCCATGAGCAAAAAGTGCTATTAATTCTGACCAGCTTCTGGCACAAACCTGAAATAAACATTCCTAATGCTTGAGAATGGCTTAGGAGCTGAGCTATTGCTCCTGCTTTTAAAGGCTCAGAAATACAGTAAGAACAGTTTCGACTCGGGATATGACTTCTGGATACTTCCAGCAGTTTGGAAGTGCTTACTATTAGAAGTTTTGTCTAGTTCTTTTCTCCACTATTCTTGGTTTTTCACACTATTTCCCTCCTTCCCCCCAGCTCAGGCTGATGTAAAAGTGAGAGACAGCTCTCATAGTACCTTTTCATGGATTAGAATGAAAAAACAAGGATTGGGGTAGCTCAGAAAACCCCATTTCCCCATTCCTTGCAGCTTCTAGCCACATTCTGTACATTTGACAACATCTGTGAAGCTCCTGAACCCCTGTGACCACCCACCCTTAAAGGGAAGGAAAGACCTAAGATTCATAAATGCTCACGGTCAAAAGGAACAACAAAAATCAGAGGGGCCACAAACAGTCAGAAAATTGTGTTAGTAAATTACTCTCTTGGCATGGAAATTGGAGTATTAGTCCCTGGCCTGCCGTGCAAGCACACAGCAGTGGGTTTTGGACTAATGGTAAAAGGGGAGAGAAAAAGGAAGAGATGCATTAAAGAGGGGGAGAGAGAAAAAGAGAGAGAGAGGAAAAGAGATCTCAGTGCTGCTTCCAGTGTCAATCCAGCTGAAGGGAGGTCAGTCCTGGTTTCAGCATCGATCCAGCTGTGATGGTGTGGCTGAGATGTCCAGGGTCCTGGGGGCACCAGGCTTGGCAGGGGTATCTGTTTGTGGACAGCTTTCTCACTTGCTGTGCAAATTAATTCTCATGCCCAGTCTGTTCTTTCAGGCCTTTCTGGTGATGCCTTTATAGTTTCTGTTTCTTTTCTCTTCATGTATCTGTAACTTGCTGTAGTTCTGTGCTTCTTACAAAGTGCTAAAATCCTCTGTTCCAGCACCTTTAGCCAAAACAAAGCTCCCTGAATACAGATTCAAGGACAAATTCATTACCTTAATGCCCGAAAATATGTAAACAGCTGTGAGATGGGGGGAGCAGGCCTGGGGTGGTTAACATCACCTAAAGGTGTGATTGGAGAATTAGGGGCCAATATGCTAATGGGACAGAATTTATAAAAGGTGAAGGGCTCGTGACCCAATGTCCGTTTTGGGTGTCGTCTCAAGGGGGGACTTTGCTTGCCTGAATATACTTTCAAGGCTTTGAAGGCCTTGAATAAATTTGTCCTCTTTTATACTCCTGATTTGCCTTGGCCTCTGTTTCAGGTAGTCTGCCTTTAGGCATCGCTGGAAATGGATCAGAGGCTTTGGGGATCCTTGGTGGTCTTAATGTGCCCTACAGTCCATGGTCGCTTCTTGGTCTCATTCCTGCACTTGTGCTGTGCTGCGCTGTTCTGCAGGGTGTTCTACAAGGGTGTAAATGAGTTTCCAAGGCTGCTGGTTAAAAGCCAGGTGCTTTTTAGACACCTGGGATCTGGGTCTGATTCTGGGAACAGACAGTGCTGCTGAGAAGCTCAAGAGCATTTCTCGGCTCATGGCAAGGTGGTGATGGTGGAGATGCCACCACAATCCACCCCGTGACTAAAGTCGACTTCTCTGGGCTTCTGTGATCCCATACTCGATCTGTAATCAAATAAATCATTATCTGAAGAGTTGAAGGGTTTTAATTAAATTGGGGGGTGGAGGAGATGATTTAGTTTAAGATTTTTTTTCTAGAAAAATCTGGATATACAATGAAAATGCTTAGTGATGTGTGTATTTGTATTTCAGTAAGAGCAAGTGCAATGACAGAACAGTGGGACTGAATCTGTGGTATTATTTTGAGGAGACAGAGGCTGAGCAAGTATAAAACAGCTTTCAGGCAGTCCAGCAAGTTTCTGTACAGTCTCTACTTGTGCCGGTGAAATGGTTGACTTTTCCCCCTCTCCTTACGCTCCCATCCAGCTCTCACTGCATCACATTGACTTTGGGATGCACTAAACAGATTGAACAAAGCCAGTCATTAAGTTAATCCCCCCCAGGGCAGGAGTACAAGCAGCTCAATTCCTGAAACCTGACTGAGGCAAGAGGAAACAAATCAAAACAATCAAACAAATGTTTGATTCCAGAACATGTGCCCAGGGAACTATCTGCTGGTCGTAGAAGGTCTTGTGTTTATATAAAGGAAATCAGTTATGCTTGAGTCTCGGCTAAATGAAAAACACGAGAATAAAAATCACTGCCTGAAACGTGGAAGGTAACGAGAGCTAAGGCATATATTTAGTGCCAGGCAACATTTTGAGGGGCTTGACATAGAATTATATAACCTGTCATTAAGATGATGAGGTGAGATAAGCTTTCATTAAAATTGGGACTTTTAGATATGATACTGTTTCTTCAATCATTTCCTATGCCAGTTAGGAAACCTGATGCCTTTGTTGTTGCTGTACCTGTAAGGCAAGAAACTGTTTCAGCAGACTGTAATCTTCCTGAGGAATAAAAAGTCACTTGTAAGAAAAACTAACACAAAGTAACCGCCAGCCTCCTCCCCCAGACTAAGCACTACTACCTACATCCCTGGAAAAAAACAAACCTGTGATATTCCTGACATAATTTTGTTTTTACTTGATTTGGTACCATCATTTTGATTTGGAAATTCACCTGGCAGTTCCATTCACGGACCTTTTTGCAATCACTGCCAGTTGTTCTGTTTCTGTTTTTTGGTTTGGTTTTATGTTAATGTTACTGTTTGTGAAAAGGGTGTTCATGCACAATACACGGAAGATTCAGGAAACCCAGTGCCTCAGCTCTAATTTCAATGCAGCAGAATCATGGCATGAACGGTCTTTTAAAGCCTTAAAAAACAGAAGTTCCAAACTGCATGCAGTGTTTTAGATTTCTCAGTGGTGGTGCATGTGTGTGCTGGCTTTGTGCATTTGTTTTGTTTTGTTGTCAGCACAGAGGAAGAGTTTTGCTGTAAATATGAGACCTTGAAGAGCTGCTGGTAGGAGTGATGTGACTGATTCCCCCACCTGCTTTGCTGCAGATGTGCTCCCAGTGATCTGAATGCTGCTTCATCACTAATTATGGGAGACCTCAGTGCAACAACCCAGGGACAGCTTGGGGCCAGCACTCAAGTTCACATTTTTAATGATGCATCTGTCACTGCCTCCTCAGAGCTGATTTCTTGCTCATGTGGTAGGAAGGATGCTCACATTGGTGATCCCTGCTGCTGATGAGAATGAAAATACACAATTTCATGAGGAGGTAGAAACTACTTGTGTGTATATATTTTTTATAAAATTGTGCTAGGCTCTGGTCTTTTTTCTCCTTTGAAAATCTGCACTACTCTCATCGATGTCACTCTTCTTTCGACAGCTTTCCTGAGGTAACGGTTTGAAACTCCGAAGGCTTGTTTTTCACTTAGCCCCACACTGACTCTTGACAGCATCTAATCAGGAAAAGAACTTTCCTGAAATACTGGAGTTTTAATCTTCTGAAATGCAAAAGATACCTATTCATGTGTGTAGAATGTATCAAGGCATACAGACCTTGGAAGAAACTTGGGAAAAGAGGCTCAAGTTGTGTTTATTCAGCTGTCCATGTCGCAGCCAGCTGGAGCTGCCTCTGCCCAAGGTGGGGCAGCAGAAGCTGCCCTCTCACACAAGTCCCCCCTTCAGCCCCTGCTACCAAACCTCACTGCATAAGCCCAGCACACCACGTTTCTTTGGGAATAGTGCAGCCAGTTATATTTCTGTAGATGGAATTTGTCTCTTCCCATCAGCATCAAACTGTGACGCTCTGTCATTACTATGACAAGACAGGAAGGGTTTGAGTCTCTGCAGAATTCGAAGACAGGTTGTTGCCAGAAACAGCCTCTTCCTTTGTATAGGACAAAATCTCAAATTGAGCATAAAAATGAAGGGAATAACAAGTTGGAAACAAAGTGAGTAGGCAGATTTTAAGGGAGAGGATTTCCTTGTCTTTTTTGGACTGGGGTAAAGAGCTTTCTATTGGAAGGAAATTCTCTTGTGAAATGAGCACCCCCCCAAAACCACACAAATCTTATTGCTGTGGTTGGCTATTTCCTTCCCCTTCATTTATTTTCTAGCATTCCAGAGGTGGCTTGTTTCTTACTGAAAAACATTTTCTGTGCCGTTGAATTATTGGTAAGGAAGAATGAGTTTGCATCTGCATTAGAGCTGTCAAGACTTTTTTTTGGTGCTATTTTGTTGAGGCTCTGCATATAGGAATGACATATAATTACTTAGACATATTTGCCCTTGAGTGGGATGCTCACTGAAGGCTTCCTTCCTGTTGCAATTCTTTGTGGAGAAGAGGTCCACATTCTGCTGAAAAAATAATCTATCCATTCACTTCAGCTTGCAAAAAACCCAGTGTAATGAACTGGTTTTGCTTCAGTATAATAACATGAATAACATCTATTTTCAAGCTGCTATTCATATTAGAAGAAAACTTATTGAATCAAATTTCTCTCACAATAAAGCTTAGATTTTTCACTTTTGGAATTTAAATAAATGATGCCACAGCTTTTAGGCCTGCACATGTCTGCAAGCCTTAGTGTCAGGAGAATTGCAAATGCCAGAGCAGATTTTGATGCTCTTTCTCCATGAGCTTTTAAATCACAGTGCTGCTTAAATAGAGTCCTTGAAGTTTTGGTTTGATTGAACCCAAACTGAGCTCTAAGATAACTTGATTTGCTGTCTGCTTGAGAACAAGGTATGAAAAGATCACATTTAGGCAGAGCGTTTTTTAGTTCAATTATAAAGGATGAGGATTTTATTGGTAGTTTGGTAGCAGCAGAACACGGAATGGCACAATATTTAGGAACGAAACCATTGTAAGTAACTGATCTGCAAAGCAATTTTATTTTATAAGATGAAATGTAATTTCAATCCATGCTTTTGTAAAGCTGAAATGTAATTTCATTTAAGTATGGGGCTAGGATTGTATTGTTTTGATTTTAATTGGAGCCTGCTCTAGAAGGTTTCCTCTTGCCCGTGATGGCTTCCCAGACAATTTTAGAAACAGATCTGTCAGGAATCAATTTTACACTGCACTAATCAACCAGTATTAAAAGTGATTCAGTAAAACACTGTGAATAACCTTGAAGAAACTGTAGCTGAGGACTTCATAGTGAAGTATGTTCACTATCAGTATCAGCTGCTGAAAAAAGTCTGAGATTGAAGTGTTAAGAGTTAGAACAAGAAAGATGAAGAAACAGTCCCTTTTTTCTATAAGTTGATGGCAGATTTGTCAACATTCCTCAGCCTGTGTATTCGGAATAGCCACTATTTCTGGAAAAGATCCAAAGTTTAAAAAAAAAAAAAAGAGGAAATTGTTCACACAAATCATTGAGCTGAGTGAAGTGATAAAGTGTGTCTGTATTTGGTTTCATCAGTGACATACTCAGAATGAGCTGAAAAGTTGTTTCTGTAAATGGAAAATGGTAGGTTTTTCATATATTGTTTTTAGCTAATATGGTGTGCATACACATGAACTTGTAGATAGTAGATGTAATATGTAGAAATTTTATGGTATCTAACCCATCAAATAAGAATGAAGAAAAGATTGCCCAATAAAACACTTTTAGTGGCCAAGGGGAAGGTTACATCAGCAGCAATATGTATTGGGAAGGAGTGGAAAATGGAGAAAACATAGAGATAGTTTCTTAAAGCATTTCTGTAAATCCTCCGACACTTCATATTAACTGAGGTTTTTGAAGCACTTTTACAATCCCAAAATTTTACTTGTTCCTTTCCATTCAAGTGCATATTGTTTCCATTTCTGTAAATTTCTTCCCAATAAGTTTTTTTTTACAGTTCTTCACTTGTTTTTCAATCTGCCCTCTTTGCAGTACATCCTAGTTTCATCCTCCTCCGTATTTGGTGACCGGAGACACACAGATCCTGAAAAACATTGTGCTGCTAGTCCCCAACTCCATGTGCTACCTGCCGAGCTCAGGGAAATATAGTGCTTCAAGGCTTGAAGTCCAGCTTCCTCAAAGTGCAGATCCTTATTTACAGCTGTTTATTCATATCATGGAGGGTGTGTGTGTGTGTAATCAGACCAGGGGAACTGTAACTGGCATATTTATTCTAATCTAAAAATATGACTCCTCTTTCTCCTTGATTTACTCTGCCCTTGCTGAAGAAATTACAAAAGCACAGCAGACCATAAGTTTCTCCCTCAGGAGTGAATCCTACCCCATATTATCTCAGAGCAGAAGTTTGCTTCGAAGGCACTACTTGTGATGTGATAAATGTTAGCGGCGCAAACAAGGCGGGTGGGAAATGTGAAACAGCCGGGCTGCCCATCCGTCTGTGCTCACAGATCGCGGGGATCCAAGCACCACCTCACCCCTTCATCAGTTCTGTGCTTGGTCTCCCTGTACGTGTGAATTTAGATGCTGGTTCCTGACTCAGGGCTCGTCACAGCAACAAGAGTTAAAATCCTGCGAATGGGAACGCAAATGGCGAGAAATGGCAGCGGCTTCGGCTGAGCCTGTTACAAACCTGGCCACTTGCTTGCCAGAGCTGTTACTCTGAGGCACTCAAGGCTGAGGTATTTGCTATTCTGGACAGACTGTGGGAATCCAGGGCTTTCTGCGGGTGACACTTCCTCTAAACATGTTTGTTGCAGCACTTGTCTTTGATTTGAAAAGTTTGATATCTCCTATGCTTTGGATGGCTCCTTCTTAGTCAAGTCCTTTGCTGTGGGTATAGAACAACCCACCCTGCCCCATTACTCTGCCTGGGTATCATCCCCAGGGAAGAGCTGCCACCGTCCCTCATCGTTCTGTGTATTTCCAGGTGTAGTGGATCATGATTGTGTGATGCCGAGGGTTCTGTTCTGTTCCCCACATGGTCCACTGCTTTTATCATGGATGCTTTCTGTGTCCTTGGTCTTCCTTCCTCTCTTTTAACTGAGATAGAGGATAAGCAGGTTGGTAAAAACTCACTAAATCCCATTTTTATCTTGACCTTGTATTAAACTCAAAGTTTTGTGTAGCTTTTGGCAGAAAGTTATGTGGAGTTTGCTTTTTTCTTTTTTTTTTGGCTACTACATTTTCACAGAATTCTTTGGGATATTTTCAGACCTTAAACTTGGAGATTTAAACTACATCAATCCTAAGTTTGAGAAGCATTGAATCTCTGCACGGTCACTGTATTTTATGCAGCTCCATCTTTCAGCAGTTGGATTCAGTTTTGTGTATCACTAAAGAAAGAGTTGGCCAAATGCACTGGAAATTCGAGTCAGCTTAGTTCTGTAGACAAGGAACTTATGCTGATTTATTCTAGCAGAATAGCAGAGCCCAGTGTTGTTTATGGGGTATCAATGGACATAAAACACCTCATGAAAACATTGTTCAAGCTATTAATATACTGAGGGTTAGTTCAGGCATGAGTATAAGCAGAGGGTCCCCCTGAGGTCTTTCATGAAATGTTCTACAGAAAATAGGGTGAGATAAGGGGGGGAAAAGTAGATGTAGAAATATGCAAAGAAAAAAACCCTATAAAATGAAGTCTGTTGCCTACAATGGAATTTATCCCAGTGCAGAGATCTCAATGATTAAGTAATATTTAAACTCCAACCTGAGGTCTCACATGGAAACGAAGAAAGCCTCTTGCTGAATCTCTGCCTTGCTGTTCACTCCTTCTATCAGCGATGAGAATTGTTGTAGGTTATTAATCACCTTAGTCACATTGGTCTCATTAACAAATATACAAACCTGGGAAATACAAAAAGAAATAATTCACAATTGGTTTAAAAAGTCTAATAAAAGGAGGATAAACAGAAAGGAACTAGATTAAAAAAAATATTATCATGCTTTGTGGTCTAGTTCTGAAGTATAAATTGGAATTCTGTAAGAAGTAGTGTAGTAGATGCATGAAGGGTTTTTTTGGAAGGAAAATCTATATTGGAGGCTTTAATTAATACTTGTTTGAGATGAGGCAAGTAGCTTATTTGTAAAACAGGGAATGGTCAGGCTGTTAGAAGTGCAGGCTCAAGTACTGCCCTTTGAATCCACGTGGACTGGAGACTCTGGAAGGGAAGGTTTGTCTTCTGTCTCTGCAGCGGGTGGGAGAAGGTAGAACACTCACCACTGCTCTGAGTGAGTGTAGCTGTTTCCAGCTGCAGTGAAATAATACATCTTTCCAGTTTACTTTTGCGTATGTCAAAAGAATTTGTAGTCTAATATGATCTAGAAATATTGGAGTGGACAGGACCTCTTCCTCCTTACAAAGTCATAATTTAGAAAATAAAACCTATGTTTACATTGAGAAATCTGAAAAGAAGTATTTGGAGTATTTTCTGCCATGCATGCTCAATCCACCAATCCAATTGAGAGGCTTGTATCAGGAATATTTTATTTCAATATATTTTTCTGAAAGAAAATAGACCTTAAAACCAACTCTTCATTAAAAGTGGACATGAATCCTTTCTCTTAGATGTTGAAGGTGTAGCCTTTGTCCTTTGCAGCACTCCTTGGAGTGCTGTGTTGTTTCTTCAGTCGATATGAATGAAAGTGTACAATTCCATGTGGATTTTCTTTCTTCATGCTTTGCTTTAAATCTCAGTTTAAAATCAAGCAACAAAGTCTAAAAGGTGAAGGGTAGGTAATGAATTCTGGTAATTCATCAAATTTGAAGTAGAGTCATTGCTAGTTGCTATATTTTTATGCCAGGTTTTGATCTGTGTGGTGGTTTAGTGTAATTTAACCAGATTTACAAGTGGGTAAAAATTAGACATATTAAGGCACAAAAACTCTGCAAGTGACCTCTCTTTTATGGGCGGCTTATACAATTCAGTTTTACAGAGGGCAGTAGTTCAGATATGACAGATTTCTGGGGACAAAGAATAAAAGCACTTTAACGTCATCTCTGCCGAGAGGTGAAATGCAGAAATCCACTGACCTACAGCTCCCAGAGAACTGTGGGCAGAACGCAACTCATTGGCTCTCTGGATTCATCTGTTTGCCTTTCTAAGTTGCTTTGCATCCCTGGAAATGGACCGCAGGAGAATTGATGTTTTTGTGCCAAATGAGGATTCTCCTAATCTTGCGAGGGGTGGATAAACTTGCTTTAAGCTGATTTACACTGGCAATATGCTCAAAACAGATGGAGAGCATCAGTGCCTTGATATAAAGTCTCTTAATGAACATTGCCAGGCAAGGAACCCCCTGACACAAAATGCTGCAGGAGCTGTAGTTACACACACCAGAACAGCAAGTGTTCTCCTTCATCTGTATACTGAGACAGATTTTTATCTCTGTTACTTTCTTTGCAGCTGTGGTGAAAACTGGACATAAGGCTCATTTCCCCCATTTTACTGCAGAAACAATGCTCTTGCAAGGGTGCCGTCCTTAGTTTACCTGATTCAGAGAGCTCTAAAAAGACACTCACTTTGGATTGTTCTGGATTAAGTAGATTGGCCTGTCAGAGTTAGGAAGTGTGAGATAAGATCTGTTCAAGAGCTGCCACATTCTGATTTGATTATATTTTATTTCTTAATATGGCTTCTGCAGTGCATACATATAGCCTATCAAGTAATATAAATAGACATGCACTCCAGTTTATATACAGCCAACTAATCATTTGAGACACTTGCGTTTTATGCTTGATTTCAGGAGTAAACTGCTTTATTTCCTATGATAAGACAGCAGGGACATATCTGTTAATATAATTTTAAAGTAGTTTAAAGTTTTCTTATCAAGATGCAGGTAAAAGATTTTTTTAAAATATTATATTAATAATAAAACATGATTAGTTATCCTGACACCAGCATAGTGTTTGGTGTCCTCTAAAAAGAGAAGAGTTAATTCCGTGTCTAACTGATGCTTCTGCAGAGGTATTACAGTTGGACTCACATTCTCATTCTTATGCTATTTCACCTTAAGCTATTTGTGTGCAGTCTCCGACCTTCCAAAACAATATTGCAAATGAAATTAGCATTTGTGATGTTGGTCATTAGCTGCAAATTATTACATTTAGAAAGTGGGAGGGGGAGAAATTCAAGAACAGTATTGTTTTTTAGATAGTTTTTCCATGTTATTGTATTGCTGTGCTTAGTTCCCACCTATTCTTGTTCCAACCTCACAACTTTTAGATGATTATACACATGTAGTAAGTTTAAATATTTCAAAGACCCTTGCTTTTAGAGTCTCCTGGAACCTAGAACCTAAAACTTTGATTCTACTATTTTACTATAACTGTGATTTTACTATATTTTTTATTTAAAAGAAACAATTGCAGCATTGATCTTTTGGGGGCTTTTTTTGTGTGTGTGCCCCCACCTCACATTTCCCCCTCTACTCCCCCAAAGGCGGATTAATGTAAGATGTTGAGGACATTGCTTTTTTTCTGTGGCACAATAGCCTGTTGTTCACATGTAGAGGAGATGCCCGCTAATGACAAGTGGAATATTTGTTTTCCCACCAAGGCTGACACACAGTTTCAAAGGTCAAGCACTGTCTGATACTGCATTTACTGGCTTAAACTTTTCTTTTCCCACAGTGGATGAATTTGTATTACTGCCCCAGCTGCTTTTCCATTTGCTGCAATGTGTCTCTAGCAGTTCTCCAGCTTCGCTCAAAGCTGAACACAGCACACGGTGCTAATTAGTCTGAGCTGATAAATAAAGCAGTGCTTTATGGGAGACTGGGGCAGACCTGGGTAAGCATGAGCAAATGCCTTGGGTTGCAAGTTGATTTTTGTTCAAAGGCTTCAATTAAGTGTTTTGATCCTCACTTTGATTAACAGGTGAAAATGCAAAATGAGAGCAAGCCGGGGAGTTGGAAGTGAGAATTTTTTCCTCATCTTACATTAGGTCAAATATTTCCACAGCCCATAAATGTTTCTAGTACGTGCTCCAATTCAAGGACTTCAAGGGAAAGAATGTGCCGTGGGAACAGCTGGGTGATGCTTACTTATAGAAGGAACCAAATTCTGTGCTGTGTTTTGGAGTGGTTGCCTCCACAGCGCTCACAGGCTGCTGAAAGGACATTTCTGTCCTTTCCCTGTCCCCCTCATTAAGCAGCAGGTTCTGCCTAAGCACTTTGTACATCAGTCACACAGGGCCTTTTTCCCTTTTTCCACGCCTGTGGCAGGCAGGGAGATAATGTCCTCTTGTATTCAGGCAAGACCAAACTTGGTGAAGCATAAAATCTGTTATTTCCAACTAGCTTGCTTCTGATTGAAGGAACAACTTCCAGTCTCACAGTAAGAGGACTAACTTGTCACTCGCTGGAGCTATTTACCTGTTCCAAAAGGCACTGCAATTGTTTCCAAGAATAAAAGCAGCCACTGTTAAAAACAGAGGCTACCAAAAGTGGATAAGATTACTTTAAATTGATATTACTTAGGAATAGCTCGCCCTATTTGTTTTGAAGCTGTCTTTGTTTAAATTTTTTTTTTTTTTGTCAAGAAAGCATCTAATTAGCAACATAGAGGGGAAAATGTGGTATTTAAATAATAATAAAAAAGGCTCAATCATAAGTGTATTCAGCATTACTTCAGGGTAAGATTTCAAGCAACTAATGTCATGTCAGTGTGTTCTTTTATGCTTTGGAACAGTTCTCCAGTCAGGGGGATGAAATTATGGTGCTTTTAAGAAAATTAATTATTTTTGGTTAAATTTTTTTTACTGTGCATACTTTTGCCAACGAAATGGTGTGTCACTGACCCCCTTTTATAATATTCTTAGCTCAAGTGCAATAATTGCTTTTTCTTGCAGGCTGAGTGAGGCATCGACCTGTGAAGTATGAGCTAAAGTTCAAATTACGCAGCCTTTGTTCTTTGCTTCAGACTACCTGCTCTGAATATATAACCCAGGCAGTAAGACATCAAATAAGATGTCTCAAAAATGTATTTTTCAGTCAGGATGGTAGATCGGTATCTGGGTAGGAGACAAGTGCAGTGTATTTTTTTAAAAATAAACACAAGAACTTTACAGTGGGTGCTAGTACTGTATCTTATAGGCTATTTCTTCCCTTCTCACTTTCTTAACTGATTAGCCTCAGTGCTAAACTGCAATATGAGCACCTAGAGTTTTTTGTTATAATATTACAGCGAACTCCCCCTTAACGCATCAGTTGATTTATCTGTATGTGGAAGCTCTTTATGGTCAGCAGGTTATGACAGTAGAAAATAACATGTAAGACTCTCACAAGTATAAGAATTAACCATCACATGGAAAGGTCAGCACTGTGTCTGCTCCAGCACTGTGGCTTCTTCCACCTCCATGAGTTATATGCCTGTCATCAGAGCCAACCATGGAGCTTAAACAATGTATAGCTGAGACTGGATATTAGAGAAGGGCTAGGAAGAAGGTAAATACTGTTTGTGTTCTGACAATCCATTGCAGCTCCCACAACAGTTGAATAATGTAGGCAGCCTCTCATGTCTTCCCTCTCCTATTTCCAGTAGGATCAGACAGGCTGTTTGTTGGAATATTGTATTTTAAACACCATAAAATAATCACATTAAATATTTAGTAGCATCTTGATTTCCCTGAACAGCAGAGCATTGCCATCCCTGGCACATTCATGCAACCCCATGTAATCAGACTCGTAGAGCAACACCCTGTTCCTCAGGGGCCAAAACTGCCTGCTCTGAAGGCAAAGCCACTGCACCCACCCTTGTTAAAATGCAAATCCTGTCCCTAAGGAGTTGTTATTCTGGGCCATTCTTGGCTCCAAGCTTTCCCAGTGCTGCTGAATGAAGATGCTATTTCTTTACTGTCCAAAGCTGTCCATCAGTGAATTCCTCTGTATCTAGGTAGAAACCTCCATTGCTGTTGAGGATCCTGGGAAATAAGAGGCAAGGCTAAAACCCTTTCATGAAAATTAAGTGACCAAGCAGTGCAATACAGCCCTGTCTATGAGACTGCCAAATTGTGCCAGCTCTGGTCAACATTATTCTTTGCTCAGAGGTTCCTCAATTAGATCAGATTTTCTAAAACCCTTTGGTCTTGTGTATATATAAGAAAGAAAGGAGAGAAAGCATTTTTAGGTGGTGCTGGTGTGTTGTTATAGTAACTTCAAAAGTCTAGGAATCTGAGGCAAA
The DNA here is from genome assembly GCA_013397895.1 of Origma solitaria. Lineage (NCBI taxonomy): Eukaryota > Metazoa > Chordata > Aves > Passeriformes > Acanthizidae > Origma > Origma solitaria. Next base: position 902,520 of record VZRL01007676.1, on the reverse strand, counting down.
ACCCTTAAAACATTTGGCCTCTTGCAATCTTCCACCAGCCAAGTGTTCCCATTGTGTTATTTTTATACCTCTATCTCCTTTGTTGGTGATTTAGTGATTTATCAAATTCTCTATGCTACTTAGCACGCAGACTGACGGTAAATTAGAAAAAAGATCATCTCACCTGGTCTTTGTTGTCCGGCAACATCCAGACTGAGGTGGCTAGGGAAGAATATAAACACTGATGATGCCTCACCTGAGTCCTCTCCTTATCTCCCAACCCCTCCTGCCTCAGAGCCTTCCTCATCCAGGAATGGTTTCTATGTATTAAGTCATCTTCATTGGATTCTGTTCCAGGAATTGGTCATTACTCTCTGAGCCCGTTAACTTTTAATATCTAATATTAGATGAGATGAATTAAATCGGGGATAGGTTAGAACTGGGGATACTGGATGAAGTAATGTAGTTCTATTCTTGTTTCAAGCATTATCTCAGTATGAGACTTTGGGAAATCATGTAATCTCTCTGAAGATTTAAAATCCTTCCTTGTAAAACGTGAATAATACTTACAAGCCTTGAAAGCATTTTCCCTCTCTGTACAACAAGCAAATAAAACAGTAACATTTTCCATCCTCATCAGTGTCCTCTATATCAAAGTATCTCTGTGAGAAAAGCATAAACATAAAAGGAGAAAATTTATTCAATTTAGACAAATTGCTGAGAAAGGATGCAAGAAAGACTCCTGTGAGGTGGCATGCTTTGCTTGAACTCCATACTTTAAATACCTAAATAACATTTCTGCCCACACATTTGCGTCAGGTGTAGCTTAAGGCAAATTTGTAATTTCTGTACCCTTGTCATAAAGAATCTATAAGTTGTGAAATTGGTTCTTCTCAATATGCCTGGATAATTTACTCCATCTCGGAGCAGAGATTTTGAACTGTGAACAAAGGATATTTAAAGGCTGCTTTATGCTAATGACAATAGCTTATAGAATAAGGCTGAATTTAGCCCTGTGCTGCAGAGTGCCTACTCTGCAAAAACTCTGCAGCAATCCTGCTCCTGAGTGAGGTATCTGCAGGAATTCTGAACGATCCTTGAGTACAGGCATGGGACATAAGGATACAACTTCTTCATAAGCATTCTATGAAATCAGTGAAATGGATTGTTTGGAGAGGTTGTGTGGTCTCCATCCCTGGAGATTTTAGTGTTCCAACAGGATAAAGTGCTGGGCAGTCTGATCTGATCTCCTAGCTGACCTGACTCTATGAGACCTCCTGAGGTCCTTTCTAACCTGAATTATCCTTCAATCTTATTCCACTTGGGCAGTAGAGACAACTAGTTCTTATCTTTCACATCGTGAATAGCTCTTTTCAGTACTGCATTTAAAAGAGAGTTAACAGATTTCCCTCTGACAATACCTGTAGTAAAAGAGTGACCCTGCTCTCACTTAATAGCCTGATCTATGGTGACCAGACTTAGGAGGAATTTCTGGGATACAATCCTGGAATGTCAGAGAGGCCTCTATCATCATCAAGTAAAGTGACTTAGAGTTGTTGTTTCACAAATTTTCTTCTCCTGTGTATTTTACTTTCCAGTAAAACTGCCTTGCTCAGAGTATTGACACTGGGAGAATTTCCACTCAGCATGTTAGTTTTTATTTTCCATTTCTGAAGGCTCACAGAATTTTGTTCAAATTATAGTTGGAACAATTTTTCGTTTCTGCTACTGAGCTGGATTCTGCTCTCTAGGTAGCCAAATTGCTGTTAACAGATTCTTTGAATGCTCTAATCTGTTTTGATTCAAAACCAAAACAGATGAGCACAGCATACCTTAAGTGTCAATTTAAAATAACCTGGCAGTCTTCAGTGTAATCCCTGTGGTAGTTTAACTGCTGGTGGGGACTAACATCCTAATTTGCCAGGGCTGTCTCCAAAACAGCTGTGCAGCTGTTTAGTGATGGGAAGGGCAGGATTCAGACTTCGACCTTAGAGGCAAAATATTGACAGTACTGCCGTCCTCACAGCTTCCACGGCGGTGGAATTCTTTTTCACAGTTCTTGGCTACTTCTTCCTCCTGTTCCTCTGTGAAAATGGGACTGCTTCTGTCTCTGTTACCAGGCATTTCTGGAGGAGTTCATAACCAGGACTGCCCAGTCACTGCTGTAGTTTGCTCTCTTAATTCCTCTTACTGGCACTAAGACACTGTTGGCACTGGAGTTGTGACAAACAGTGACATCAAACTGAGATTTAGACTTGAAGCTCAATATATTTGTAGAAACACAAAGGTTTGGAAAGAATAGCTGAATATATTTGCACAGATGAAAGAGAGTTAGTTTACACACCCGAAGCTGGTTGCTTTATTACCTGTGAAAACTTAGCTCTCTTCTTTCTAATAAGTGTTGAAAAGCCCAAGACATTGTTTCCATGTTTTCATTCTTAAATATATTACAAAGGAAGGTGAAAAATAGCAAATGTGATGTATAGGCATAAAAGATGGGATGCTCCACGTTCCCAAGAGGCTGGAAGGAATGACTTTAGCATTACACCTTTTTCCATGCAGTGTCTTTTGCATAGGGCATATATTTAAGGAGCACCCATCAGACTGTTTTTCCAGGGAAAATGTACCCCATCAGACAGCTAGTGAAGAAGTTGGTAAATGTGAATTGTTACAGAGAAACAAATCAGCCTTAAGAGGTTTTGAGATGGTTTTGCATGTTTTAGTGTAACACACTGTAAATGCTCTTTCAGAATCATAACTGATATTCCCTGGCACAAGAACATTAACTGATGGGGGATGTCTTCTAATACAATGTCTTTTCCTGCAGGCGGAACTAGCAAACCCAAAATCTCATCAATGTTGTGCTGTTTGTCATAGAGAACTATTTCATGAAAATATTACTGACAGAAAGGATGAGAAATCAGAACGATCTGTCTTCTGTGGTAGTCCCTGGATAAATATTCTGAAATAGCAGTTGTTAAATGTAGAAGGAATGCATCTGAATGCATCTGAATAAGTAAACCAAACTGTGCTCATGATGCTTGCCATTTCTAAAAAAGCAGTGGGGGAATAATCTGTGAAATCAGATATTACAGGAATGTCCAAAGAGCTACAATTGATATTTATCATGTTGTTGGGGGTTTTAGCTGGGATAATAGGGTAAAAGAATATGCTTTCATGAATTCTTGGAGCGTTCTTTTTTGTGTGTGTTTGCAATGAATTTTTTCCAATTTCACTATTTTCTGAAAACTAGTTTTTGTTCAAAAGTCCTTCTGTGCTGTGAAAAACTTCATGGGTTTAGAAGGTATTAGAGGCAAGTGAGTTCTGTTAAGACACAGTTCCAAATGTGGAAAAAAATTCTTAGAAAGCCTTCTGCTGCTTTTGAACTTTAAGTAGTGCTCATATTCTAATCACTTCAACAACACAAAGAAAGAGAGTTGATAACTAAAATACTGCTAGATGCATAAAGGAAACACAGTTCCATCTGAATCTCAAAAACTTTTAGTTCAAAAGCTCTATTACATGATTTGCAACTTCTAGTTATTTCAAGAAACACCCTTACAGCATTGATTATTAGTGATTCTGAATCTGAGTTGACATTTATTTCATATAGACAAACTGGCAATTTATCCTCTCTATTCTTGTTTCATGGTTTGAATAGGTCACAACATCCTACTTTTAAAATGGATAAATGCAATGGGGTTTTTTTTTCCTTCCTTGATATCCTACAGAGAATGACTTGAATTCAGTGATGTCAAACACCATTTGTACACATTTATCTGCTTCTAGTCACGTTTTCATCTGGAGGAAGCCAGCCAGGGAGGAGAGTTCTCTTGCAGCAGGAACTCTACTGACAATGAGGAGAGTCTGTTTCCCAGGGCATTTTCACAGGCAGGATCTGTCTGAATGTCTGTCCTCCTCCTTTGTGCTCTTTCCTTTCACAGATGCATATTAGCAAAGGGAAGAAGTTGACTGCAAATGAATTGCTTTGCCTTTTCTCACTGTTTTATCCCCGTCCTAATAACTTGTCACGGGAAGTGTCCAATACAGAGAGTGTTAGCTTTGCGTATCTCCGGTGGAGTAGATCCCAAGCTCTTTAATCAAAACATCTTTGTACCATTATGATCACACTTTAAAGAATATAAGTCTAGCATCAATTTATGAGTTATTTAATAAAAACAAAAAGAAAAAAATCAATATCACAGCTTTTTCACCCCCAACTGACGCTATGCAGCTGTATTCTTTACAAAATTAATAAAAAATGAGACATTTTTCTTCAAAAATGCATTTTATTTTTCCTAGTATCTTCAAAATGACAATGTGCTTCAAGTTTTTCTGTGTTTGTAAAGTTTGCTTCCTGAAAAATTTGACTACTATATTCATCTGTGTAACAACACTTCCGAGCTAATATTTAAAAACTGGAAGGTAAAATGGAACTCTGTAGGCAGAAAATTCAGATTTTTTTATGTGTCAGCATTGCGGGCTTTCTTCTAAGGAATTGTAGCTAGAATAATGTCTTGTCAACAGATCAAGTACATTGCAGAAATAAGTGTTCCTTGCTTTAAACCATCTGATCTGGATTAATTATCCATTAAAACATCAAATCAAATACAAAAACTCATGCTATTTTGCCAGTCTGGGCAGAATGAAACATGATTTTTGCCCAGAGACAGCATAACCTCAAGCCAAAATGCATAAATGAAAGAACTGATGATGTGCTTTATTCCTTGAGTTTGCATTTTATAAGGAATAAACTCCTGAGCACCATGTTACCTCTAAGAGGAATATCCCAAGCTTTGAGCATCACTCTGATACTTGACACTTCTGTTGCCGCATCATATTTTTGTTTTAAAGAACTACACGAGAAGAATGCTCTATGTTTTATTCATGCTGTCATTCTATGGAAGTATAATATAGTCAATTAATTAAAATTAAGTTTGAAATGGTCATGCAAACATTACTTTAAGAGAGCTTGCTCCCTAACATGTATGACATATCTATCATTCTGTATTGTTAAAAAAAAAAATCAACAACAAAACTATGAAAAACAATAACAAAGCCCCCAACACTGCAATTATAATGACTGAAAGTGTATACACTGCTAGTCAGTCACCCAGGAAATGAGAAGCAAGCCTTTTGCTTATTCCATCAGACAGAAGCTTAACAGATACTTTAGTCGTGGGAGGTAAAGGTTACATGGGCAGTTGAGTTTCAATTTACATTTTTAATAAAAGGCTGTGCCTTTAAAGGTGGCTGGATTACTCTTTTTTTTTCCTCAGAGGAATTGTCTTTTTGTCTGAGTTATGTATAGTGAGGAAAAACTGAAAAATTTTGCCTCTTCTGGGCAGCATTCTGATCTTCAAACTCGCACAAGTGCCTCATTTTAATTTCATATTAATAGCATTACTTTAAAATGCAATTACTGGCAATAAAATTAATCATGGACCTTACTTTCAGGGTCAGGGACTTGCACTGGAAATTGTTCTTAATGGCTGTGGGTGCATGTTAAAGCTGTCCCCAAAGTGTCAGCTCCGGAGGCTGTTTCTGTCCGTGTGTCCAGTTACGCAGCGCGTGAGGCTTTCCTTCCTCCTGCCCAGCTTGGCGCTGCCTTTCAAAGGAGATGGATAATAATCGCTCCCACTGGAAGTAAATCAGGGCCAATGGAGTTATTAATTCATCCTTTGGAACAGATATTTCTTTTGTCAATTTTAGTTGCTGTACACTATGGCAGAAAATCAACTTCTAGAGAAGTAAGGACAGACATTTCAAAGCTTGGCTAGCCCCTGTCCTAGCTCTGCTGAGAGAAATATCAGTGGGAGCTTTAGCACTGAATTCTAGAGCAAGAGAAATGCTAAGTTCTTTGGAATAATCAAGAATAGTTACGTAGATGGCAACTATAATCTTATATAAAGTATTGTTTAAACAGTCTTAAGTAAGTAAACTGAACAAAAACTGAACAAAAGGAGATACTTGGATTGCACCCTTTTTGTGGGGGGAAAAATCACAAACAAAGGAGAATAAATAAAATGTAAGCGACTGCTTTTAACTAGAGTGCTCAGCTTATCAAATTCTCAAATTCTCAGTTTATCATTCTGAGTGCTGATTAAATTTCAATTTTTAAAACAGATAGCACAGATGTTAAAATGAAGTTTGTTCATGAGGGAGAGTCATACTTCTCTTTACGTCTGGATGCTGAAACTTTGTAGTCTTCCTGACAAAGATGAGCATGCCCTTTGTAAAAAAAACCAATCCCAAAGTGTTTGGAAGGCCTGCTGCTGGAGCAGCAGCGTTTTCAGCGGTGTGTGAGATGGACGCTGAAACGTGTCACGCCTGAGAGCAGTGAGCTGCTCGGGTTATTTTGGGTCACGCAGGTAGGGAGCTACCCCACTGTTGTTAGCATTTCTGCTCTTTTCTGTTAACTTTTTCTGCTCCCTGCGGAGCTGAGGCTCCCTTTTGTCCGAAACACAAGTGCAGTGTGTGGAGGCCATCCCTGGCCTGCTGCCCAGCCTCCACCCCGCCGCTCTCTCACCCTCCTCCTCAGCACAACAGGGAGAGACAAGGTGGGCAAAAAGCTTCAGGGCCAAAATAAGGACAAGGGAGAGAATTTACCCATTTCTGTCACGGGCAAAACAGGCTCAGCTTGGGGAAGTTAAACTATTTCCGATGAAACGCCTCCCCTCACGCGGATGTGGCCTAGCGCGGGGCCTGGTTATAAAAACATGGCGCTAATGCAGGGATGTTGCACTCCACAGGTTAAAAATAAACAGAAAAGGAAAATCATTGTTTTGTGTCACATATTCCTATAAGTTTTTGGAATTTCATTTTTTAGGCCTTATCCCTTAAAGTACTGAAATTTATCTCTTTTCCTGTGAAAGGGAGTGATTATTTGTGCTCCCTATTTTCTGTCTGCAGTGAGGCTGCTGAAAAAATTTGTGATCTTATGAGCTCTGGGGTTGCCATATTTCTGATAGAAGTGCTATAACCTCAATGTGTGTCACCCCTCCCCTCCTTTGGCAGAAAATACCCTGGGACATGCACATAAACTCTAATTCTATAGAGAAAAAAATTTCTCCTCATCCTTATTTTCCCTGAAAGTGCATTTCCTTTATGCACATTTCACTAATCAGTTTCATGTTTTCATTAAACAGGCAGACACAGGAAAAAAAAATTCTCTCAGTTTTTCCAAAGCAACCTTTGTTCCTAAGTCATTCACTTGATCAAAAAAGTTTTTTCTACTTAGTCTCATAGAAAATTCTGTAAACAGGGTGTTCTGTGGTGCAATATTTATCTATGAATTGCACTTACATCAACAAAATCAATATCTGTTGGAAATGCCTTGCAGATAGCTGCAGCAGCGTCAATCATTTGAAAGTAGGTATCTTTTTATAGAATGCTTCTCGGGCTGTCTTCTTGAACTTTGCTTTGAATTTTTGCATAAAATAAATTAGTTCTTCCATCAGCCAGTAAATTAGAAGATTGAAGTGAGTAGCTGTTCAAATCAACATGTTGTTATCATTAGGTACCTCAGATCCATATTAAAATATGGATATATTAGTTGTCTCTCCTCCTCGTTCCCTCACACCTAATCATAAAGCTGTCTTAGATGCATGATTTGCAGCTGAGCTGTGAAAAGGCCATCAGTCTCTCCAGGCACAGCTTCAGGTAGTTACTCTGGCAAAGATGTGATTGAACTCGAAGATGGAAAAAGGCTTAATGAAATAACATCCTGGTCAGACAAAGTGGCTCAGGAGAAAAAGTGTTTCCTTTTGTTCTGGACGTCATTTAATCTTCTGGTACTAAGCTTACATGTAGCTTTGTACAGATAGCTTTGATCAGCTTCAAATGTGGAAGAAAATCTGTGTGTAGGTTTCATATCTCTCTCAGAGTGCTTTCCTGGTGTGCTTGGAATGAGGTGTTCACAATCTAATTTGAATCTGTTTTCCCTGCATTTGACATTTGAATCCACCTATTCTTAATGTCTTTTTTTTTTTTTTAATGCATGAAGAACCCATTCTTTAGAGTTACTGCTAAAAGAGAAAGTGTTTAAGGCAAGGCAAGAGTTCTTAACCACCTTGAATTTAACAAGATTTAACTTTTATGTATTTGTGTCATCTATGATTGTTAATGTGTCCTGGTTTTGATTGAAAAGCCATTGTTAATGGCTGACTGTTGTTTTTTAACAAATCAATCACATATATTCATATACAGAAAGAGATGACCTCTTGTCTTTGTAAATACAGTATTATTGAAGTATCCCATGTGTTGTATCCTTGAACCCAAATAGGAAAATGATAAGTGGGGGAAAAGCTTGAGGCCCCCATTTTCCAGTTGCTCATAGATAACCTGCTTTCATGCTTCCCTTTCACATATAGACCTTGTAAAATCCCTGGGATGAAATAATCTTTTCCTGCTGCTAAATATTCAGAAAATTTGAGGGAACACTTAGGTGCTAACAGGGATGTCAGAAGCACAAGTACAGATGAAATAGCCTCTTGTAAAGTATTGCATTGCAAGTGCTTTAGGAGTTGTTACCAAAACGCTCCTGAAACCTGTCAGGGCAGCAGTGTACAGAGTAATAGATTCTGTTATCCCAGACAAGACAAGAAAAATTATTTCATCCAGGCAGGGTTTGTTTTGCTTGGAGGGAGCAGTTCAGGACAAACAGTGATTTGGGGACATTATCAAGTTCCAGAGCTGGGAGTTTGATTTTATATGTTGTCTTTTCAGCTCAAAACACAACGGGAATACGTGCCATTAGAATGCACAGGTTGCAAAAATGAAGCATTAAAAACTTGCAGTTTATGAGAATTGCAAGTTTCATTTTCGAGTATCTCTATAAACTTTGTGAAGAGAAACCACAGACTACTTTTGTAGTAATACAAGTGGTACAATTGCACGAGGGGAAGAAAAGGGTGATGGCGTAGATAATTGTTAATATATAAATATGGTGTAACAGCTGTTTAGACAAACTCCTTAATAAATTGGGAATAGTGGACAAAAGGAAATTGTGCTATTCTGTCACTGACTGGAGGTGGATGAGATATACAGATATTTCAAAGTAGCCAAATCAAGGTTGATACAAATATGTATTGAAACTGAATTGCTGATGTAAAAAGCACTGAAATCAGTATGTTTCTGGAAGAAATTAAAACCACTGATAGTGATACAAAAATAAAGACCACTGCATTGAAAAAGACATAATTTTTAGTCAAGTGTTGTTTTTCAAATGTTTAGAGAGGAACCTTGTCTGAGAAAATTCCTCTTTTTCTGTTCTTCCCGCATATTTGGTGCAACAGGGCATGAATGAATGTTTATTTGAGCTACTTCAGCTATGTAAAGCAAAAGTCCCAGCAGGCAGCAGTGTCTTTAAGTGATGTAAAGCTTCGTGTCACTCTGACAACTATCTGTAAGGATGTATGATGCTGCATGTTGGGATGTACACTGGTGAAATGACTTTTTTATCTCTGTGCCTCTATCTCAGGGCTTATTCAGAGACTTTTGGCCACAGTTTGTGGTTTTGCCTCTTAAATAGTTCTGAAATGAGTGACCAAAAACTGCTGAAGTCACTGAAAAGGCTCATTTTAAATTGTGCTCAAGTGAGCCAGGTCTTGTAAAATCTTGAGTTGAAGCTGATGTCATGGGGCTTAGAGATATTAAATAGTTCAGAGAAAACTTTTTAACTTCTTGGTTTTTAGAATTGTAATCTAGCTACTAAAGCCTTTTTTAAAATCTTTTTTTTTATCCTTTTCCTCAAGGGATCTTCATTCAGAAGTGTTCTCCAGTGACTGATTTTAACGTATTCAGGTAAGAGAACCAATTCATTTTCTCTCTGCAAGGTAATGATTACCAAAAAAAAAAAAAATTATACCAGCTGCAATCACAATCCAAAAAGCAAAAATACCTAATAGGAATCACATTCATCAAGAACTTAAGCAGAGAATATGATTGTCCCAAGAACTGTTTATGACTTGTAGAAAATGTGGAAATATTTATCTAGTCTCTTGGTTTGCTTGTGTGCTGCTCTCAGTGGAGCACTGTGTACAACCTGCCAGCTTTTTATAACTCAGTTCCATGATTCTGGGAGCAACTCAGGAAAGAAGTGCCACGAGTGCCTCTCCCACAGCTGCATGAATGCACATCTCTCAGTAACAACACCTGCAGCAGCTCTGCCTCTAGCACCCAGATGTGTGTGAGTACATTAGCTGCAAATGACGCACAACATGTGAGCCCCGTGTACTCCAGAGCGGCAGTTTGCATTTGGGGTGCATTTGGGATGGTGGTGAGGAATTCTGGTTGCAGTTGTCCACATTTGGATGGTTGGAGAAGTGTGGTTTGTCTTTCATAAACAGCTGGGTGGGATATGCTTTGCTGCCACTCATTGTGTAAGTGCTAAAGTTTGCATTGCAAACTCTTATCACCCATCTTGGAATAAAAGATTTCTGTAGATGGTATGGTAATGTTTTCCGGAGAAGCAAATTTTGCAAAGTTTTCTTCAGCTTTTGATAGCCCTGACTGAGATTCTGCTGGTATTTAACCAATAGGAACCTAGAAGTCCAGGAAAAAACAGCTCTTTGAAGATACTGGGTTAAATAGATTTTGTCTCCGGGGTACAAAATGAAACAAGGACATGCTATTTGTTTACCATGGTAACACTTGGAACTGAAATTTTGGTTTAACTTGTGTTATTTCACAGTTGGATGAAAGAATACATTAAGATAGATTTAAATCAGGACTTGAAGTACTGTGCTGCTTCTAGGATAGCACAGGTTTGGGTGACTGTGTGGGGCACCAGAAAAGACTCTTGCCAAACTTAACTGGTTTTGGGTTTTTAGACATTATTGGTGTTGTTCAGTTCATGGTGGCTGCGTGGGGTTGTGCAAACAAAGGCTTTGCACAAAAGCCAGCTCTGTTTGAGGCAATACTTGAGCAGGGATTCATACTGCTCTGCTATTAGCAATTTTAAACTGTAATATATATGGATCTGTAAACCTGTAAAATGCTGTGAACCAAGGGTAAGAGAGGATTGAAATGACAGGTTAAAAGATGTACCCTGCAAGGGATAGATAGCCCTTATAAATCAGCTAATACTGTAGAAGCACATTAAACGTTGTGTGAACTCTGCTCCATTAAAATTAATGGAAATTCTATGATCAAATCCAATGAGGAACATGAGTAAACACTCCTGAAAGCCCTGTCCCTTGAGGCCAGTTCCTTATCTATTTGGCATTGTTTAAACCTCTAGATTCAGTTATGAATTGCTCCAGGAGCTGGGTCTTCTGATTTAATCCAATACACAAATGGACTGAGGTTTTCAAAGCAGCTCGTTGATTAAAACTGATGGAAAAAAGAGTATCTAAGTTCTCTGCATGTTTTGAAAATTTTAGCCTTTGGGTGTTTACATGCAATCTTTAATCAGTCCTTAATCAAGTAGAATTATCAGAGGGACTTTTGTTTGAATAAAACTAGACAATTTGATCTTTTGGTGGAAAGGTTTTGTAGGAAACTCATTCCTGCAAGCAGGATTTGTGCAAGAAAAGTTCTAAAGTGCATGAGAACAAGCACCTTTTCCTGGTTATAAGTAGGCAAGTTCCTTTTGCCAGTTGTGATGGTGGGGTTTTGGTGAGCACGAATATACTAACAGATAATCTGAAATGAAAATAAAACAGAAATAGCTGCTTCAGTTGATATTCTGCATATTTCTGGGTGACAATTTTTATTTCACAAAAACCTTTTCTCTCATGTGTCATTATCATTTTAGCCTTCAGTGATTGCTTCTTACAAAATAGAGACATTGCTTACAGGATGGTGACCATAACTGTGTGTGCTGCTTCTGTTTCTGAAGATGCATTCTCAGAGACGGGTGCCATGATCTCCTGCCTAGGCACCAGCAGTACTGCTGTGTTCATCTGAATCTAAACTCCAAATTTGTGTGTGCATATGTATATATATATATTTCTGCAAAGACATTTGTGACTCAAAAAAAAATGCAACTTTACTGTTAGGAAAATCTAGTTTACAGACCTGAAAGGAAGTAATGTTTTGCATTTTCTTTTTGGCAGTTCCAATGATCCCTTATGTATTTTGAAGTGAGGCATAGCCACTCTTCAGGTTTATGTTATGTAAAGCAATGAGAAAATTACATATATTAAGAAAAAAAAAGAAAGTAAGATGGTCTGCTGTGATTCAAATTCTGCAAGACAAGGATTTCCAAATTTATTCTTCAGTGAAATAGTGGCAATAAGGGGCAACATCCCACTCTTGAAGAGTGGAAAAAGTGTATAGGGACACTGTCTTACATAAAACAGTACTGCACTTAAAACAGGTCTAAAGCCTTTGACATTTAAAGCACAGGGAAACTGCAATCCTGTAAATTCCAGTACCAAAGATTCCAGAGATGCACTGCTTTCCTTACAGCTCCTGTGCACCAGGGGCTTTTCTTGTATCAATCCTTCTGGAGCTGGGCTCTAATCTTGCAAATGCTTTGAACTGTTGTTAACCTCACTTCTGCATAGAAATGATTCTCAGTTAAAAGTACTTCTGAGAAGTGTCCACTGCCCTTTTGGATTCCTTCAGGACATTGAATGAGGGAAATCTCATAAAAGAAGTAGAAGAAATAAAAGGAGACTAAGAAACACTTGATTAAACAATGAAGTGTGTACATGTGTATCCCTGTACAAAACTGTTTTTCCTAACACCAGCATATCCTTTATTTCTATAAGAGTTCCTAATAATTGGTGGTGATTTATTTGGGGAACTACCCAGACAAATGTCTGGTGAGAAAGGGAAGAACCAGGTGGCATTTGGCATAAGATAGTTTTAAATTTTTCGTGCTGACAGCTGTGGCAAAGGTCTGTATGCCATTTCTAGGGTTCTCCTGACCTGTGCATGGTCCTTTCATACTTCTTGTTATGCCTTTTCTGGGAAATCAGTGATACAATCCTACCAAAATATCAGGGCTAGGTTTAGCAAAATTCATCTCCATTTTTACCAAGCGCTGAAGTTGAGTCTTGATCAAGAGGTATTGAGGAAACTCATGCATTATTTATGGCTGTCTGTGTGGAGAATGATTTTCACAATATATTTGTGTATGGGAGTCAAAGTGATTAATGGAAACAGAGCAGTCACTTTATAAGGAAGAGAGAAGGCTGGGAAAAGAGGCAGCTAGGAGATAATAAGGCTGAAATTTGATATGATCAATGCTCACAAAATCATGAAGGTCATGGGTAAAATGAATACACAGAGTTGTTATTTCCCTATCCTGCAATGTTTGAATTACAGTGTATTGATGAAACTATTAGGAGTTTGGTTTCAGGGTGAGAAGAAAAGACTTGGAATTCTGAGATTTATTGCCAAAGGAGGATGGGGAGGCAGATTCCAACTCATGGCCAACAAGTCCATGCAAAGACACTAAGGGAATAAGCAGGGGGGTACTTTGCAATATCTTTCTTCTAATAAGATGCCAGGGAGACATCCCAACAGGGATATCCTTATGTTCCTGCATTTTTAATCTTCAGTATATTAAAAACTGTACCTGTATATAAACCCTAGGATTTGGAAGGAGATTTTAATTTCAACTGGATTAATGCTTCATTTTTTCGTGAGTAGAATAATAGGAAAGCCATTCAAGAGGGGTGGTTTTGATCTGGCAAGTGCAGCAGAAATCCACAATTCAATAATTCTTCAGCATATTGTATGTGGATCAACAAAGGAATGATAAGAAATTCTGAGGTAAATTTTGGGTGAATCTAAATATGACATTGTGTTGGTATGGTAATCCTACATAGTCCTGCTGCCTTTACTCATGCTGTCCCCAAAACAGGACACTTGAAATACAAAATGCATTGCAGTTGAGATAGATGGGGGTGTTTTAGTGCTGGAGAATGGAGTATTATTGTGGAACAGACATTTTTTGGTAATCAAACAGTAGCTGATGTGTATCTGGCAGCAGAATATTCGTGGAGGAGACATCTCAGTGTCAAAATGGGTTTGTAACAAATACCTGCCTCCATGGGACCACAGGCTGCTGTGTGACTGTAACAGAAGAATTTCTGTATTCTCATGTGTCAACTACCACATCATATAAAGGATTAATATCTGACTGATGTCTCATGATGGACATTTGTCTCTGGATCGTCTGAAATGGTGGCAGCTCTGAAAAAGGTGTTCTGGAGGGGGCTCTCAAGCTATCAGAGTTTAGATTTGCAAAAATCCTGTATGTTTTAATACTAATAGTTAAGATCTGATTTTGTTCATTTTCTATACAATGCATCCTAGGAGTTGGCCAGGTCATCTCAAAGTTTCTGTGGTCTTTTCTTCTCTAACCTTAACTTAAGCTCTGTAAAATTGAGGGCCTGTCCAGTCTCGGAAAAGTGAACCTGATCAGCTCATCACACTCATCTGCCTTTACTGTTTTATCTATCCCTAAGGCATCCTAATTTACAACTCCTTTTACACTAGGCTGTTAAAGAGATTTTGTGCTGTGACTTTGGTTTATTATCTGATGCTCTGAAACACTGGGTCAGATAGAACAATGCATAGACTCGAAGCTGAATTGACTCAAGTTGTTTGTTGTTGTTGTTTTTTGGGTTTTTTCCTTTGGTTGTTTATTCTGGTTTTCTTTCTGATTTGAAATTTCCCTGATAAATGAAGCAGTTGTTTTTTGTGATGTTTCCACATGGTAAAATGTGCAGATGAGGGAGAAATTGCAGCTTCCTGGGATTCCTTGTATGATGCAGATTTGGGTTTTCTTATTGTTTCATTTTATAACAAAAGAAGTGGGTCTCTGCCTCAAAAGGTGCATTCAAGATCAAAAATTTGTAATGAAAGAAAAAGGTAGTTGGCCTGCAGTTGCAAATATATTTAAATTATTACATTTTTAGAACTTGATTAATGTGAGGAACAGAGATGTTCCCTTGCTGTGGGAGATTTAAAAAAACTGTATTTATGGCCTGAATTTTTTGTTTCCTTTATCACCCATTTTCTCAAAGGGCATAAAAATCCCATTTTTATAGTGTTCAGGCACACCTGGAATAATTTTCAGCTGTGATAGAAAGATTTCTGACCTTGAGTCAGTGATTCTGGCTGCAAGTAAAACCGGAATGAATTGCTTGAACCAGAGAACAACTGACAGCTGTAGCACATATCTAAGTCCGATGAACATTCAGTCTCTTGTGGCTGAGACACCAGGCTGAAAAAAGCAGACAGTCTACCAGAAATCTCATGTTTGTTCCTGGCAAAGGTGTTCTGAGGAAAAAAAGTGGGAAGTTTGTTAGAAAATACACTAAGAGGAACTAAATTCTGTAATAAGGTAATTGATAGGGTAATAAGGGGCTAAATCTTTGGGTACTTGGTTTCTTATAGGAAAAATTCTGGTTGCTGGCAAAGAATTGTGTGGTAGTCAGAAATATGACAGAATTTATGAACTCTCTCACAAAGCAGAGAAATGGCATAAAATACTGTCATGGACACATTAGCGAAGGCTACATAAAATATCTATAGGACACCTTAGAAGCATCCAAGAATTTAAGACCATGAGAAGAAATGTTCAAGGCAACAAAACCCATGATTGTGGCTGAAGATCTCTTCTGAGACCACTGGCATTCTTGGACTCTTTTGTGACACAGTATGAGGGTGTAATTTCTCTGACTATTGTGTAGCATATCTGTTAATAACATTTTGTAATTTTCTGTAATTATTCTCTAATTTTTCTCATCAGATACATGGTCTAGATGTACCTAGAAGAGATCGGTCACCATAAAAGAGGAGTAGTTAATGTATGGAGAACTTTCTGACCTACAGAATTGTGGTAGCAGGAGCACTGGACAGTATTGGGTCTAGGCTTCTAGAAGCCATTCCTGAGCAATACAGAAACCTTGTTTAGTTAAAATGTGTTGTGCACGTCACTCAGTTCTTTAAAAAAGAAAAAAAAAAGTAGTTGACAACTGACTACTTGAATCCCTGCATGTTACAGCTATTTCCCACTAAGAAATGATGTTTCAAATAACCTGGTACTTCAGGCTAGAGTGCCTTGTAAAAGCAGAAATATTGCCTGCGGCTGCATTATGGACGTTGAAAATTGTGTGGTTCTGTGACTGCCAGGCCCATTAGAGGCTCTGTAGACATCAATTATTGCTATGACAAATCATGTTTTCATGCTGGAAAACAGATGTTTATAGAAAATTAAAAGAACCCAAACTCCACTTTTTCTAAATCAGAAAAGATTTATAACAAGAAATATTTTTTGTTATATACATTTGAATTAAATAATTCATTTACCTCTGTTAAGATCTAGGTAGTAAAACGTTAGCTGTGCTCTTTAGTCAATACTCTCTTTTGTTCTTTGCACCTTTCATGTTATTGGATTTAAGCATTCTGCTGAACAGTGTCCTGCCAGCAAGGCTTTGTGTCAAAATTCCATTTGTGTTTTAAGGTAATCATTACTTGGGAGAGCTTTGTGGCTGAAGGAGTCAGTGGAACTTCCTTTGTGTTCTGTCCTGCTCTGCGCAGAATAACACCAGTATGAAGGGATTAGGTATGGCTCCAGTGGGAGCTGATTCCAGGAGTTAGGCTGGGATTTCAGTTCTTGCTTCAGCATCAGTTTTGCATTTTATTGAATTGTGATTCACACCAGCTGCTCACAGTCACTGGAACAAGGAGGATAACTGGGCCAGTGCTCTCTCATGTGAATGCTTTGCTCAGGCCTTACACTGCTCAGTAAAGATTTAGTGATTATATGTATGGCAAAGATGTTTTCAAGAGGATTAGGAGCACCTCTGTGGTTCGAGGGGGAAAATGTGGGTCTGAATCTCCCACAGGCTTTTCCGAAGGAGGATGTAGGACCTCTTTCCTTCAGACACTCAAAATTCACAGAATCACAGAACAAGTGGGATTGGAAGGCACCTCCAGCCCAATACAAAATTTAATGAGACAAGGCCATAAACAGGTTGACTTATCCTTGAAGTTATCCTTGACTTATTCTGAAAGATAACCCTGCTCTGAGGAGGAATAGCATTAAGCAAAAGCATAAATTATGGTATGAATTTATAATTTCATAATAATGTTTAAAATCTCATTAACATCTGTGAGGTTTCTGTTTGCTGCTTTTTGGGAATCCCCTCTATAGGAACTAAAACCCTCCCAGCCCTTGTGTTTATTAATTCAAGTCTGCATGCTACTTTGCTATTCCTGCGAGCAAGTACCGCAGTACTGTCATGTATCCTAGATGCTTGAATATGTGACTTTCTAAAAGAAAACAATATTTATGTCCTTTGCTGATGTTTCAGAGGAATAACTTGTATGATTAAAGGGAAATCCTGTAGCATGTGGACCTATTTTCAAAATTAAACAGACTTATGAAAAAAAAAAAAAAAGAGTTAGGACACCCAGAAAAAATCAAGCCCTGAGGCAATGCAATCCTTTATGAAATCCTTCAGTAAATGTATTCCTTTGAAGTTAATTTTTATGGAAATATTGGTTAAAGTTGCGTGTACTTCCAGAGAGCTAGGATATGATTTTATGTTAGTTGTTAAACAGGTCATTAATATTCAGTGCCAAAGTCATTATTTTTCAGAAAGTAATGCAATTCCAAGCTATCCAGAGAGAAGGAGTGAGTCGGTGGTGCGCATGCTGAGAAATGCTCGTGTTTGTCAAGGTATCGGGTGTTCCTGGGCACTGAAAATCCGTCATCCTGAGAATGTTCTATTCTAGTGCATTTTAATGAGCACTGCTGAAGCTGTGAATGGTCTGTCAGCACTTTTATTAGGCATCTTATTATTAGGGAGTTTATTGCTTGGCTGTAAAACCCTTGCTGTAGGCTAAAAGTAGTTAAATAATACTTTCAGAACACTGTTTTGTGCCAAATTTAATTCAGATAGCTTTAGGCATTTTTCCATGTTCGTATCAGAAGGCAATATTCAAGTTCTGATTGAAATATTTTGAAGTAGGGCAAGGCAAAATACAAATGGCCTAGACCTGCAGCTTCATTCATAGTAGGCAGTAAGACAGTCTAGCAGAATGTATTTTTCATGGAATAACCATATACAGGGGCTGCAGCAGTGGGACCCAGTTCTCCAGGGTGAATGATCAAGTCCTTATTGAAAAAGAATCCTGGTTTGCCTGGGCAGGGTCTTCAGGACTGGAGGTAGCCTGAGGCAGGCTGTGGAAGCTGTAAATGACTCACTGTGACAGAAATAGATGACATTGTTTCAAATGAAAACTAGTCATTTGAGACGCTGTTGAAAAGCCCTGTTGCTTTTTTCTGCGTAGTACCCAGAGAATAGCCTAGCCGAGCAGGGAGCTTGCAGGACTCTTGCTTTCCCTTTGTTCCTGGAACAAATGCTCTCATTTTGTACATCAGCACAGTTTCCTGGGGCTGTTCTGCCAACACAAAGCACAGAGTTTTCAGGAGGAGGTGACAAAAAGTACTGCTTCATTTTTTTGTCACTTCAAGACCTTGGACATGGAAGCGTATTAGTCTTAAAGATTGTTGTCAGAGAAGTGGCATAAGCCTGTTGCTAAAAAATCTAAGCTTAAAAGAAAAAATAGATAAAATACAATAAATTCTGTGAAAACATATCGAATGCTTATTTTATTTCAGTACAACACGAAGGGACAGATTGCCACATGGAGTACACATTGCTTCAGTAATTCTCACAAAGTCTTTCATCAGCTGCCAGTCACAGGCAAGTTCCTGAGGGTGAAAAAATTTCCCTGTGCTCTTGTCAGTCGTGCTATGTCTGGAGAAACTTTTCTGAACTGATTGGCAGTGCCTTCCTCCTGAACCAGTACGCTGTGGAGATGTCTGGTTGGTTAAAAAAGCTTTGTCACATAGCAATGTCACCCTGGCCACGAGTTCCAGGCTTTGCAGGTTGCTGAGAGCCAATGGACGCAACTGTGTAGTAAGCTGAATTAGAAGTGGCTAAAGGTATACAGATTTTATTAACTTGGTGGCTGTTTGGGATTTTCTGTTATTGTTGTTTTGGGTTTTTTTCTGCTTTTTTCCTCTTTTTTTCCTCCATAAGATTTGAACCCTTAAAGCATGGAATTCAAGGAGAAAGTCAGAACCAAAGGAGTTTTTCCTCCATACCTCTTTCATTTTCTTTTCATCTTCATTGTTTCACCTTTGTCCCACTGAAGGCAGCTGACAAATCTAATGCAAACCATCACCTGCTAAATAGTTTCAGGCAGCTTCTGTGGGAATCCAACTGCAGTGGAACACGAATTATATAGAAATCCAGCTTATGCAATTTTCTACCAAAAGCTAATTTGTAAGTTTTTACAGGTTAAACAATTGTTTTTAAAATTAGCAGTGAGTGAATATTAAAGGTGAAACCCAAGCGCTTCTGAACACAGTCAGGAGTCTAATTCTGAAAATGTGGATGTGATTAATTGCATCAGGTTATTAAGCATTACAGTGCTGTGCTAAATGTTGGACAATGTAAGAGTATCAACCTCTTCAGTTCTTCCACTCTACTACGGCAGAGAGTTCTCTCTGTGGTAGCTTTCAATTTGAACCATAGGTTATTCTTATTGTTGAGTTTTCAGCAGACTTATGGAAAAATGAAACAGATAAAGGGTTCCAAAAGATCATTTGGTAGTTTTTCTTCTCAATAAAAATTAAATGATCAAATTTTGAGAACATCTTCAAAGTAAAGGAACTGTCAGTTCCAGTTTAAAATATACCTTTCCCCCTCTCCTGCTAAAGAAACTTGTTTATCAAATATCCAAGGCAGCTGCACTTGCTTTCAAGTGTTTGCTTCAGTATATTCCTGCACAGAAAATCTAATGTGTGATCACTGAACTGCATGCTTTACAAGAGCTCATCTACAATATGGAGAGTTGTTCACTATATTGATTTATGGAAACAGGATTGGGGTTTTTGTCCTTCAGAATTTAATTTGTTTTCGGTACTTTTTTCATGAAGGGTTATTTTTGCCATGCATGAAGTGGTCACTTTTCTCTGTACATGTTTGAAATATCAGTTAAATATCCAACAAAACAAATAAGAAGGTAGCAGAGGCAAAGATAGACTCATGCTATGAACTTCAGGTACAGACAGCTAGAGCTAAAAGGTACTTGCACCTCAGGATGTGATTCAGTCTACAGCATTATTGTCTGTTCTACACCTAGAAAACATTTTTTCCAACCTGAGGAAATATTGTTATTTTTGAGGCTTTTTAAAGCTTTTCTGTCTTTGAAGGAAGCTGGTCAACAGTTTTGGAAATAGAAGGGCTGGAAGAAAGAGGCTGGCATAGAGGGTGGTCATATTTTCTGTGGTTCCTTAGGCAATCAGGCTCGAAATGGGCAGGGAGATCTATACTAACACTGAGTTTGATTATGTATTTCAAAGCCCAACTTTTTGTGGAAGTGCTTTGATGAATTTTTAAACAGTCTCACAGAAATTCCGGAAAAACATTTGTACTGTCTGTTACTTCAAAAAAGTTGTACTTAATTAAGGTATTTTTTCTTCAGTTAACAGTTTTTGCTTGTTTTTTTGTAAATCTAAATGCTAACTTTCTGTAATTGCATCCTTGTTTCAGATATGATGATTGAGCTTAAGAAAATTAAAGTAGATGTTTAAAGAATATGTATATTCATAGAATATGTATATAAAGTCCACTGGGGTAGAAGAAATATTGCCGCCGTTTTAAATAAATTATTGAGGCATAGGCTGAATACCTTATTTACATCACTGCAGATCCTTGTCATGTCTATCCCACTTCTATGGATGTGCAGAAACAAATTTTGTGCCTGAGAGACATTCTCCAGGTGGGGTGATGTGAGGACAGAAGGGAAAAGTGACATTCTGTTGGAGATACACCCCACTGGCTGCTAAGGACTAGTCAAAGGAAACCAGGAAGAAAATTGATGAGACTGCTAAAATTTAAAAAAAGGTGCCGAAGTGAGGTTTTATGTAAGTGCTGGTGGGATTGTCAAAAAGGGGAAAGAAGAGACTGGTTGGTGAGCTATACACAAGTTTTCCTGCTTTCAGATGATGGCAATTCTGCCCGTATCTCTGCTGCCTGTTTGACAGGCTCTAGTATTCATTTCAACTTCTAAACTCCTAGTATTCTTTACTGTTAATTTATATTTTACCTTTAATACCTGTAAGTTTCCTAGTAGTTTGAAGTAAATCTGTGTTGTCAAACTATTGTTATATAAGCCCTGTAAACAGTGCTGATTAGATTATTCCTCCTTTTCTAGTTCAGAAGCAGAAAGAACCATTAGGTTTATCCAATGTGACTTTTTACATCTCACAGTCCATTACATTTCAGCCAGATACCCCATTTTGCTGATGAAGATTGTAATAAACAAGTAAATTAAGCCAATTAATCTGGGAGATATTATATTGTACAACACACAGAATAGCAGAGATCAAGATGCATTTGCTGTCAAGTATCTGCAGCAGCCAAAAAAATGGAGTGAGATATGCCTAGGTGATATCAATTGCTGTTTGATAGATATTTCTGTTGCATTGCAGTTTCCCCTTAATCTAGGATCTCTATTAAACAGGATACCTGACAGCTGGAGCTGTTCTTATTATTTTGTTATCAACTAGGATTTCTTGAAACACCATTGGGTGTCTTCAAAGGCAAGAGTAGTGATAATTCTTTGAATCTTTTTACTGGTCTTATGGCTTGGGGACTGTATTTCTCTCTTCCGTTTGTAAATCAAAAATTTTTAACATTTATTTGAAGTATTTCTGTACCATTTTATTGTAAATCACTTCTTCCTTAGGCCTTTAAAACAATTGCAACTGGCATTTTTTTCATTGGCCTCAGCTTTTACTTGTGTTTACTTGAGTGAGATGGTGTTATAGCCCTTAGCTGCATTCTCTTTTTCTCAGCTTCTTATTCTCTCAGCTTCCCTGATAACTCTCAAAGACCTATCCTGCGGTCAGGGATCTTCTGAGATTCTTAGTTTTGAGGTAGTGCTCTTAGAGGCAAAAAGCAAACTCTTCAAATAGGAAAAATAAGAGTGCTAAAAATGATTGCAAAATGCATCTTAAAAAAACCCCTTTCCTAAATGTTTGCAGGCACTGTTCGTTGTAGTGTTAATGCCAGTGCAGTGTGTCACTATCCAATGTAATCACAAAGAAGATCATCAGGAGAAATGTGACCTTAAGCTGCTGGTTTACATTAAAATCTACATTTGATTGGGGTTTGGTCACAATAAGAAGCAGAACTTTAGTTCAGTTCTGTCTTAAAGACTTAAAATTTCCTAAGTTATTCTTCCTAACAGTTAAGAATAGAAACCACAACATATTGACCCTTGTTGTGTCTGAGTAGAAGAATTAACTTGCTTTCAGCTGAGGCAAGTTAGCTGAGAGAAAAGAGGACATGTCAAATAATTGTGTTTATAAGAAATTTAACTTTCCATTTCAGCTGCTTTGTGAATGTTCACAGTTTGAGATGGTCCAATTCATTGGTGACACCAAGCTCACACCTCCACAAGCTGCTTTAGGATTTGGGGAGAAAGGGAATGTTGTAATGACACAATCCATCTCTGTTGCATCGTATACTTCATATTTCAGGAACAACCTAAAGTGGTAACCTTAGTAAATAGCAGGTATTGAGCTGTTTCCCCATGCAAGAACAGACATTTATTTATTTGACCATCTTTTTTCCACTGGTTCACTAGTAGGATGTTCTCAGTTTGTGGCACACTGAATGAAATTTGGGAATGCAAAACATGCTTAAACTACCTTGCCTCATGACTTTAATATTTGAAGACTTTAAAGTACTTTTGACAACTGACAGATAGCTCTACAATTTACCAGAAAAAGACCATCACACTATGAAGAGACATAAAAGTGTGTCTTTTTTATGTTAAAAATAAGTCCAATTATCATTCTTTGTATCACAGCAAGCACTTTACAGAAAACTAGTTTGTGAAAACAGGGAACAGTGCGTCCATCAAGGAATATATTTTAAAAATCAATATAGCAAGTAGATGTGTATAACTTCACTGCATCTATTCTCTTTTGCCGTATGTTTTTATGTCCCCATTCTGTCAGTCTGTAGTTTTAAACAAACAGTTCCAAATGCCACTGATATTTTTGCTTAAAAGACAGAATCTGTAACCCTTCAGAGATTATATTAATAGCTGCAGCACTTTGCTGTATGTGGTATTTCAGCATTTTCCTTATACGCACATTCTAGGCGCACTAAATCTGTAACCACTAACCTTTCTTTTCTTACTAAAAGGCATTGTTAAATTAAATGATGCATTATTAATAAGCATTCTTGAAAATGGAACCTAGGAAAGATAATGCACTTTATATTCTATTACAAAGAATAAGCTGCACTTAATTTCTCTGTCCACCTGTTCTGGTGCAGCAGTGTTTCCCTGTTTATTGATCACATGGCTGATAATTTTAGCTTATTTTTTTGCTGGCTGTTTGCTTATTCCTTTGCCTGTGTATGCAAATGCAAATATGCACACGGAGGCAAAGGAATTCAAGGACAGGTTGCATGGAGCCCTGAGTAACCTGGTCTACTTTTATTTCATTAAGATTCCCAGTAGGTATCTTTGGTTTTCAATTCATACATTAAAATCTAATAATCAAGAAAGATTCTCACATCCAAAGATACTTTTCCAATCCTCTATATTTTGGGGGGTGGGGGGTGCACTTTGAGGAAGGAAGGTTGTGTAAACTTTCCCTGCTCTTTAGAATTACATGAACCTTTTAAAGCCACTGCTGGAGCTTTGAAGTGCCAAGCCAGAGGGATCTTAGGCTATTTTAAGTAATTTTCTGAAAGTTTGGACACAAGTGCATTATCATCAAATCAGTGCTTTAATCACTTTAACAGCTGCTTTTTTATTATTTATTAACTTTAATAATTGCTTTAATGTGGCAGTTATTCGAGAACGTCATATGTGTAAATCTGAGTTTTGCATCTACTTTCTTCTGTGTTATTAAAACATTGGCATGCATGATTTTAGGTTAGTTTCTTTCCAAGGAGGAATAACATCTCTCCAGTGAGCTGGTAATGAAAGGAGAACTGCTTGGAACAATAGCAATTTATGCAGCCTCATGGGAATTTATTGTGTATTTTGTAGACCTATCTGGGTAAATAAGGTAATTGCTCACCACAGCAAATGTCTTCTGAATTCCACAGCTCTCAAGAGCTACCAGTTTTTCATTTCAGATGGGTAACTGTTCTGAGTTTTGAAAAGTCTGCTTATCTGGACTTTATGTGTTTGCTTTGCACTTTCCAGAATATAAAATATATAATATTTGGTATAGCTTGCATCTTGTGGACTCATTCAATGGCCACTGCACATAAACAGGAGAACAAAGATATTGTAAGATAAAGTCAGTTTATTTTGTAAATAAAGCGCACTGATGCTTTCAGGGAGATAGAGACAAAAAGCATCTTTAAAATGCCTTAAAAAAAAGAACAAAAAAAAAGAAAACATTGTTTGCAGAACTTTTGTTCTGTCAAAGAACACAATGCTTATGTTCCTGTGTGTTTAAAGGACCCACATGTGCTTGGACACCATTGAGACTGTCCTTGTGCGTGGATTTTTTGAAAAGGGACAAACGGAAAGGTTACATGGCTAAAACATGATTAAAGATTTTTCTGTTTAATGTTTAACAGCTCAGTAGAAACCTAAGATATGCTGCTGTATTCCGTGACTCTTTGCTCTGTTAGAAAGTTCTGAATCCACATTATAAGGATTATCTTCCAGAGGCATTTATAAACAGAGCAGTGCCTAGAGGTGAAATGGATGATGTGGTGATTGAACCTTATCTTTAGAGCTGTGGCTGGAGGTAATGCATAATCCCAGTGCGCGGGTACGGTGAGGGGCTAAGGGTGCCAGAAAAGCTGGAGCAGATTTGCTGGAAGTTTTACAGGTACTCTGAATCGACTGCTGTGTTCTAGGCACTGGCTTAGTTGACTGCCTAGTGGTGAGGCTGATTTGGAGGCTTTAGACTTCAAATAAGTCACTAAATAACTCCATTTCTTGGGGGAAGGTGTTAGGAATCTGTCTCTGTGCTAATGTTTGTATTTTAAATTACCTAACTTACTGGTGTCCAGGATGATACATTTCTGCCTCCTGATTACTAAATAAGCTATTTCACAGGCTTGAGTAATGTCTAGCAGCAGTAAAACAGGTATTATCCATAAGCAAACACCAAGGAACAGACTGGTGCAGTCGTATTTCTAGTTTGGAAATTTCTCTTCTCACTGTCACATCATGAGCTCTGGAGCTGAAGAGGAATTTTCTGTTTTGACCAGAACGATGTTGATTCATTTCAAGCAAACAAGCAAAGCTTGGTGCAACTGCAGCCATTCATTCTTGTAAGGCAGAATTTCAGATCAAAACAAAGGAAGGTGTCGTGCCATGTTCCCTTACTCCACAAAACTTACAGTAGGCTGGGGCTAATGCTCACGGAGAGCTGGATATTCCAGTACAAAAGCTGGCCTCTTCCTACTCTAAACAAAAATTTAAGTCCTTAAACCTCACTTTCCTGAGAACTCTAAACAAATTATTTTGGTTTTGAGAATGTAAGTGACCATAGGCTTAACAGCTTTTAAAAGTCTCAGCTTGGCTTTACTGTACCATCTTGGATGTTTGCATAAGGCAGGAAAACTGTTTATCTTTCCATCTCATCCTGAGTGTCCCTGCATTATATCAGCAGCATTTTGCTCTAGATGTCCAGCTGTGTAAATTGTTCCTTGAAACAAGAAACTTCATATTTGATGATTCCACAGTGAGCTTTTGGAAAGTAAATGACATGATTGCTGTAGCACTAATCTTTTCAACCTCTGTCAATTCCTTTGATTAAACGATAAATAATTTTCTTTGTACTAAGGTACACACAGAGCTTCCATTTTGTACTTCTGTATTTTCTTCTGGAATCTCTTGGTTCAATGACTAATGACCCGATTTGGGTTTTTTGCTGCCTTTGAGTATTATTCCTGCACTGATTTTTGATCAGCTTTTGAATTTCCTAGTTGTCTGTACTCTACTGGGTTTTGTTTCATAATATGAAGCAGTCTCAGAGTGCTTGACATGGATTGCTTTTGGATGATATTGTCGGGAAAATATGCTCTAGTAAACAAGTCTAATGCACTTCAACTCGCTGCTGGGTGTGCAGCCCCCAGGACCAGATCCCAGCTTGTCCAAATTAAAAGTTTCAAAATGTGTAAGTGGACACTGGCTCCTCAGAACTCACTGTTTTGCTCTGCAGTTGGGCTCTGGTTGTATTTTACTACTCGCCAGTTAAAGTAGACAAACATTGGGTGTGCTGCATCCTTTTTTGGTTTTTTGCATTCCAGAAGGTCCTTTAAAGACGTTTTTCTTATTTCCTGTAGCTGTGCTATGCAGTGCAATCTGTCAAGAATAAATACTTGGCTAGAATAATAGTGGATTTTATATACATTGTTCTGTACATGGTATAAAATATATAAGCAATTTAAAGAAATCTTGAGGGGCAGTGCCATTTAACATTCCGTAAGACATGTTGGTCAAGTAAAAAATGTCCCAGAGGCTTTCATTTGCCATTCTAAATAAAATTTAAAAGAGTTGTTAGGCAAGATTTTCCAACTTAAAAGCTCAGCTGACATGGAAAGTGAGAAATTAAAAGGGAGCAAACTTCTCTTGAGAGGTTGTCCAAACAGCAGGTGGGTGATTGGTGCTTCTCAGGGAGGAGTCCCAATATCATAGAATATTTTGGGCTGGAAAAGACCTCTAAGGATCATTTAGTCCAGCCCCCACTGCTCCTTCATCTCTCGGCTGTTCTCAGTCTTACTGCCTCAAGGTAAGAAAAACAAATAAATCAAAGCATCAGAACCCAATAGTGATGTTGCTTATTTATGAGAAAAAAGGGCTTCTGTGCATAGCAAATGGTCAGGAATATAAAGCACTAGCCATGTATGCATGAAAGACACAAATGAAACGCTCTGCTATATCCTCCCCAGACAGAAAAAATATGCAGGGTGCACAGGTGGTTTTGAAGGCAAAGCAAACCCCATGATTACGGATCAGAAACCTATGGGCTATTACATTGCAGTTGTTCCATAGAAATATTTTTTAGGGTGAGGTGGCTCAGAATTCCCAATTTCAGCTGAAAAAGACTGGACTATTTCATGAAAATGTTTTTGACTGAGATCTTTTATGAAAAAAACCACAGTCGAATAATGAGTACAGGCTTTTGAACAAAATGATAGTATAGGCTGAGTGCTTTGAAAGGGGGTTTGAAATGTATGTGATGTTAGTCTGGCTTTTCTTGTTGGTTGCAGTTATTCATCTTGGTTTATTTGTAGTTAAACCTTCACTTGATCTTCCAGATTGTATTTCTTATGTTCAGAACCTGCACAGATGGAGAGATGGCCTCCCATCATCACATCTGTGTAGCTAAGATGGGCAAAAGGAGAGAAAAATCTTGCATTTCTCTTTCTGATCTGAAATAAAGGTGAAAGCTGACAGTGATAACCCAGAGTTACACAGAAGGCTCTGTGGGAAGAGCACATCACGTTCTTGGAGCTGTGTGTGTTCAGCCCGGAGCCCTGGAAAGATGGGATTTGTTTGGGTGCCCCACTCTGGCCATCCCGGCACCACTCCCTGCTTTCCCAGCTTCCCTGGCACAGGTATTGTCCATGTCCCTGATTGATAAATCCTGGGCACAGGACTGCTTGTGGAATGGGATGGAGTCAGCCTTTGAAGGAATCCTCTCCAGTTCCCATTTGTTTGAACAGATGTACAAACTGTGCCACGCCTGGGAAGTGTTTCCTTGCATCCCGCAGTGCACCCTCCAAACCCTGGCAGCTCACAGGGTGCACTCTGCACTCCAGCATCCATTCACGCGTGTGAGGAGTGAAATGTTCTTCTTGTCCTTCCTTCCCAAACATCTCTGCGTTTGAGATTTCATGTGCAGTTTAGGAAGGTTTTGTCCTCATCATTGAAGTCCAGTCATCAGCACTAAACTGATTGAGGCCTTTTTCTCAGCTTCGGCACCTTTGCTACCAGCCTTGGGTGACAGTGTCAGACTTCACTTGAAACAAACTCCTCTGGCTGCCTCCCTTCTTGCTGAAGGAAACCTTGTGCTAAACTGCTTTTTTCCCTGCTTGCTGGCCAAAATGTCCATAGCCTCTTTCTGAAACCTCCTCCTCTCAATGTCTGTCCATTGAGACGAGTACAGACCTTGCACACCCTGAGCTGTGTTTTGCGCACATGGCCTCTATTTCTATGGTGTTTGTATTTTGGCTTGTAACAGGAACGCACGGTGCAAGGGAAATGCCAGACGTAAAAGAGAAGAGGAAGTCATCTGGTTGCAATTCTACAATTCTAAGTTTATTCCTTTGCTTGAATCTATCCTATTACCAGAAGCCTAGTATTTCTAGCAATCCCTACAATTTCTATCAATATAGAGAGCATAACAATCACTACAGAGTATTTCTAACAATCAACACAGAGTATGCCAATTAATACAGAGAATTTTTCTAAGAATCTATACAGAGTATTAAAACCTATACAGAGTATTTCTAACAATCAATACAGAGAGTGTTTATAGCAACCAATACAGAGAGTGTTTATAGTAATCAATACAGAGAATATAACAATCAATATGGATTATTTTTAAGAATCAATACAGAGAGTATTTAATCAATACAGAGACTATTTCTAACTATCAATACAGAGATTATAACAACCAATACAGAGTATTTCTAACAATCAATGCAGAGCGTGTTTCTAACATTCAATACAGGGGCTATTTCTAACAATCAATATAGATTATTTCTAACAGTCAATACAGAAACTATTTTTAACAATCAATACAAAATCGAAATACTTAACTTATTAAAGTACAAAGTCTCTGTTAATGGAACGAAGTTCCAAAGAGAATTGAACCAGTCCACTTGCAATTAAATAAAGATTTCTTACACTTCTGCGCAGGGAGATGGAAATGCCCGTGAGCAACACAAAGGTGTTTATTGGGATGACCACTCTTTTCCAGGCTTCCCCAGGGAGCTCCGGGTCAGTGTCTTCTTCCCCTGTGTGTTCTGCTGTGGAGTACTCCCAGGTGCTCTGCTCCCAGGTGTTCTTTCTCTCCAGGTGCAATGCAGGGGGAGCTGGATTCTTCTGTGTGGCTTCCAGGTCTGCGATTTCCTTCTCCAAGTGCAGCTGTTGCAGCCGAAGGCTCTCCTCACGCACCTTCATCCTCTGGAGGATTTCTTCCTTATTCACGAGAATTCCATTCTCTTCAGAGGGCCAGACTGGCTGGTTGAAGCTGACAATGACCATCAACACCAGGAACATCCGGAGGATTCCTATGCCCATGGCAGATCCTTCCTTGTGAGAGGGAAAAAAAGGAGGAAAGAGCCAAGACTCAGACTATATTGCCTCAGGAAGAGAAAGGAAAGCAGCTCCCCACTGCAAGAAAAGCTGCAGTGTCCTTGCTAGCCCTGCACAAAGGCTGCAGGCCAGAGGAGCTCCTCAGGGCATGGCTGCTGCTGCCAGTTCCAAATGTAGCTGCCCAAAGAGGCTCCGTGGGCACATGGAGAGGAGGAAGGGGAGGAAGGTGCACAGAGACACAGACCATGAAGGGCCAGGTCTGAGGAGAGACAAGTTCAGCATTGGAGGTGACACAAGAAACCAAGCCCAGTGTCCCTAGCAGGAGGAGGAAAGGAAAAGTCTCCAAGCAGACCATGGAGACCTTGCCCGCATGTTCCCAAAGCTGCTGGGGAGAGGGAATCCACCGCCCTGCTTTCCAGCCACTCCCCACCACTGCTGAGCCTCCCCCTGTCTTGAGCCAAGGCCTGATGAAGCCCTGCTCAGCGTGGGCAGCCGGCTCCTTGAAGGGCTCTGTGTAAGGCTGAGGCTTCCTTGCCCTCCCAAAGCTCTTCCCTTGGCAGCCTCGGGCAGGGATTCATCTGCCCTCCCTCCTTGCCGCACACCTGCTCTGCCCAGTCCGTGGGCAGGTTCCCTTCTGCGCGTCGGTCCTCAGCTGCGCTCCCAAACTGGGTCAGTGGGCTCTGCCCTGAGCTCCCGGCAGCTGGCAGGCTGCAGATGCCAATGCTCAGCCACCCCAGGACAGTGCCAGCAGCAGCAGTGCCAGCAGCTGCAGCAGTGCCTCTCAACTGTCACTGTGCCTGCACTGCAGCAACTCCCACTGGCACCAACATTCTCTTGTTGCCCAGAGACAGTCCTGGAGTCCAGCCGTGAGGTCACAGAGCCATGGAATCCTCGAGTTGTGGAGCCCTGGGGTCCTCAGTAACCACAGACTCTGGCGCCCAGGTTGGATGTTGAGATAATGCAGTGAATCCAGGCTCCTGAGGAGCTCCTGAACTTCAGGAATTGTCGGGATTCTTTCAGTCAATTGCTTGTCTCTTCTCCATTCTGATGTGGCCTTCTCTTATTCAATCCTTCCAATTCTTGCTCCTTGAATCTTTCCTTGGGGAAACATACTCTAAGCATGCTCCAAAGTGTCAGGAGTGCCACAGTCCCATGCCTTGTCCACAACCTGCTGAAGCCAGAGGTGGAACTGGCTTTTGATTCTAAGGAGTATTGGAACATCCTACATCTCTTTATCCCACTTTAAATGGATGATTCCCATTTCTCACTTCCATTACAATGCTCAGGTATTCACAGTTATCACCCACAATCCTGTGACATATTGCGTTGCAGTTATTCCATAGAACAGAATATTTATACTATTGTATTTTGAGCTGTCTCAGAATTCCCATTTTCAGCTGAAAAAAAGTGGACTATTTTGTAAAACCTGAGAGGTTTTATGAACAAAACACAATGCAATCATGAGTAACATGACTTTAACAACCTTTTGAGCAAATGGCAGGTTTCTGCTTTAAAACTAATTTCTTCAATGTTTCCCAGTAAAAAAACCAACTAAATAATATGGATGAAGAAATAACATACACAGGTGATATCTCAGTTAAAAAATTCTAAATTAGTTTTTTTCTAAGACAAAAAGATATGAGGTTGGTAAAGTTTTTTTTTTGTGTAGAAAGAAGTGCTAAGCATGTTTTCCTTTGTACATGACTGAAAAGACTAGAAAGGTAAATGTTGTCTCTCAAGGGAAATAAATCCCTGCTTGTGGAGCAGGTGTTGACTTTTTCACGAGATTTCAGGATCATTCAGAACCCTCCTGTTCTCCTTCACGAAAAGTTATTTTCATGTGACTTATTTTCACTTATTTTGACTTTATTTTCATCTTTGTTAGCGCCTAAGAAATTACATACCAAAAGAGAAGATATGGCTTTCTTAACATGCAGTGCATTGAGGAGGCCTGAAGGATTAGGGAAGGTTCAGAGCTCATTTTTGTTCCTAATTTCCTTTTGTACTAGGGGTAAAATTCAAAGAGCAGCAGTTTGACACCTAAGGCAGTGCTACCCAGACTAGCAGAGAGACGAGTGTTTGGAAAGGACAAAAGTTTCATGGTTTGAAATCCTTGAACTCAGTATTGAATTGCATTCAACTGCTCCCATTGGTCAGAAGGTTCATATGTGCTCAAGATTCGGTATCCCATTTCTTCATTTTGTATGGAATAATGCACATTTGATGACTTGCAGTAAGACGTGGAGCCAAAACAGAGGAAGTACAAAAACTATATGTAATTGTATGTGTCTATAAAATCATACGTGGGAAAGAGTCCATGCTTTTCCAGTATTAGGTTTTTCAGAAGTTGGCTTATGTGTTTTATTTGGACCAATGGCAAACTGTGAAATCTTTTGAGATCTATGTATTTTAGACATTAATTTCTAGTGGCTTTCTAATGTTTTTCAGCAGTTCAAAGTGAATTAAAATAGCAACTAGAAGAAAATTGCCTCTCTTTTTTAGCCTTGTCTCTAGTCTGTTTGTAATGATTGCTGTGGTTTTCAAGAACGCACAGTTAGAATTTTTATTAATCAGTGGTCTTTAAAGGACTTACATTCAGAGATTAATGTAGTGGCCTTTTTCTTCCCTCTTTGATATTTGACTGTTATGAATAATCCAAATAAATCTTCCATATTTGTTCTTTGTGTTGCATTAGAGGAACTGAGTCATTTGTGGATTTTGTTTGGTTTTGTTTGTTTACAAAATTGTAACACAATTGCACAGACACATGGCACTGAAACATTTTGGCAAGTTCCATCCCACCATATATAGAAATTGCGTAATAATTAAATTGCAGCAAAATGTTTGGCAGAACTACAGTTGAGTAAGGTAGGCACTCAAAATGTAGAAATACAGATTTGCTAATGTTGGAAAGCCTTCAATTGATACTTCCAACAGATCCTCTGGAAATGACATCTAGCTTGAATTTTTTGAAGGAATCACTGTCAAAATTTCAATTTTATGAAGAAATTTGTGATTTTATTCTGATACTTCTGTGGAAAAAAAATCGTACTGCAAAATTTTTATTTGTTTAAAAATATTTTTTATCATCAAAGCCTTTTTTTGCTGGATTCGAAAATGTAGGATGAAAAGTACAAGGAAATTTTTAAGGGAGCAATTAATTATGCAATTGATATCAGGACCTGTCCCACATTTGTTCACTTCCTTCCTTCCTTCCAATATCTGCTCCCTAACCTCCATCTCGGGTGACTGAAAAACTGTTCTGTTCAACTGTTCTGTTCAAACTGTCATGAGGCTTTATCCACATATCTTTCTTTTTTTAAAAAATATTTCTTTCTTCCTTTTCCCGTGTATTTCATGTCTTTTTTCCCTTACATGATTGCTTTTATGAATTTTGTTCATTTCTTGGAGATTGTTAGGAATAGCTGTCTGCCATCAGACAGCAACACACTTTCAATATTTAAAAACCACAAAACGTTTCTGATGTAAGCATTGGGAAATATTAATTAAAAGTAAATCTACAGGTTCCTCATATTATTGCTTTGTAATAAATGCAATAAATTTGCTCCCTCTTTATGTGAGAAACAGCCAGGTAAATTCACTATATTATCCTCTTCAAAGGCAAATGAATGCTAAAATCCGCAAAAAAAAATTTTGGGAAGCTTTGTACCAGGTTAATTTGTGTCAAAGCATGACAGCTGAGGCACTTCATGCTGTATGAGGTCTTGCACATCTTCTTTTGGGAATTTATAGGTCCTACGGAGGTATTTTTGAGATTGGAATGAGGGAAGAAACGGGCATAAAAATAAAACATTTTTAGCAGTTCCCAGTATATTGCTCTAGTCACTACTCGCTTTATTTATGAGCCTATTGGACCCAAATACATACTCACTCTTACCTGTGACAAACTGACAAGTGGGATATAAAAATGAAAAGTTTTTTCCCTTAGCTGGTGGCTAAGGAATCATTGATCTTCCCTAAACTAACATTAATCTTGGAAAGGCAGCAAGAGGCTTATAGGTCTTCCATGGAGTTTGAAAGTGCTAAATTGGAAAACAAAAAAAAAAAGACTCTTTTGTCCATATTCCTTATTGTTGGGAATATTTTATGACACTGTGGTTGCCAATTGCCAGTTCATTAAAGTTTTATGCTTAGATCATAGCTATGCACTCTTTAAAATAACTAACTTAGGCAGTACTTTATAACATAATTGATTAGAAAATTAAACTTCTTTTTCTGCCTTGCCATTAATAGAAACTCTCAGGTGATGAACTCTTAGACAATCCTCTGAAGTATTCTGTACAACAATCTCCAGTGAGGAATTCCAAAATAGCAATAGACAGTATCTTATTTTCTTAGATGATCAGGTAATTTAAAAGAACACAAATGTATATAGAAGCAATTATTTTTAGCTTTCTGAAATCAAAATAGCAGCATTTGGGAGCATGATATGTAGGCATTTGGGGGAGCAGGTTGAGTCTTTTGATTGCTGTGCCATCTAAATTCTTCTCCTGCATTTCCCAGCCCTTAGTACTGCAGGAAATTTTTATGTAACTTGTGATGGCTTTTTTGTTGTTATGGAGAAGAACCTGGATTGGTAAAACTGCATTTGGCTCCCAGTTAGGACATGGTCTCTGTGAAGAAGATATTATGATTTTAAATTTTGTAAAATGAGTTTGTACATGGTTGATAATTCCATATTACACAGTAAGCCCATAGACCTTGTTTTTAGCTCAAAACTCCCCTGGAACCTGGCAGCAGCAAATGCAAGAATTTCGTATCTTCTTGTCTCTACAATAAAAACAAGCTCACTCTCCCAGCCCCCTCAGTCTATCACTTGGACATTAACAGACTTTTCAGTTTTGCAAGGTTCTTTCTCTCCGATTAGTAAAATGTGTAGGAAGAAACAACTTGTTCTTGTGACACTTGAGAACAATTTCTAAACCCTCCTGTTTTTCTCTGACAGATCAATGAAATGTCTTACTGAAATTTATCTGTTGTTTTCTGGACCCTGATGCTAGGGATAGCTCATGCCAGTGCATGTAAAAGGGGTTATACACCTTTTAGCTGTGCTCTTTCATTGTTCTCTGAAAGAGGAATGTGGAGGCATTCCCCAGCCATCTCACAGGATAGCATCATTGTTACCACACGCAAGCAACTCCTGAATAAAATCTGGACATGCTAGCTGTGTGTCAGAAGAGTGGAAAATGGCTGAGAGTGAATAAAATGCCTTTCACTGTTCATCTTTGGCCTTGTTTTATGGAAATATGTCCATTTGGTTACCTTAATTGCTGAAATCTTGCCAATCTTTTATAAATGCATATTTTGAGGTTCTGAAATTCACCATTGACTTAGACTTAGCTATCTTTCTATTTTTGAGTACCAGCTCACAGTGGGATTTGGTTTTCTTTGTGTGGTAGGCCCTGATTCAAAAGGAGAGGGTGTCTCAGCTTGAAACTGCACTACACTGAGATTTGGTGGTTCTTGATTAAAGGGAACCGGAGGCTGAGCCATTCCTGAGTTTAGTTTTGGAAATGGAACCCAGTAGTTTTCAGAGAAGTTCAAGTTCCCCAATTTGCTCTGTTTTAAAGGGAGGGAAAGCAGACACAGAGCCCCATTGCACTCTAAAACTGCCTGAAAGGAGGTTATAGCAAGGTGAAGCCTGGTCACCGCTCCCAGGGAACAAGAAACAGGACAGGAGGATTTGGCCTCAAGGTGTGCCAGGGAAGGCTGTTAGGGATGTTAGAGAAAATTTCCCCACTGAAAAAGTGGTCAGGCACTGGAATGGTCTGCCCAGGGAGGTGGTGGAGTCACCACCCCTGGAGAGATTTAGAACATGTGTAGATGTGGCACTTAGGGATGTGGTTTAGTGGGATTTGGCAGTGCTGGGATAATGATTGGGCTCAATGGCCTTAGAGGTGTTTTCCAGCCTTAAAGCATTCTCTGATTCTATGTTTGAGCAGCAGATAAAATTTAACTTCAGGGCTGGCGAATGTCGAACACCACAGGAAGAATATCTATGAACAAATATTTTGGTACTTCTTTTCACATTTGAATTTTACATTTTCGTCATCTCTCAGGCTATTCTGGTGGTTAAATTGAGTGCTACAATGAGTTCAAACTAAGAATTTAAATTGAAATAATTCAGTGCTTGTGTGATTATGCAGTAAATTATATATGAAACAATGTGTATAATGTATGTTGTAAGGTACCAAGTAATCTAATCCTAATTATGAATGTAATCTATTTATCCACACAGTAATGGCATGATTAGATAAAGAAATGAAAGTTTATGATTACAAGATGCTTTTCCATGATGTGCAGGGGCTTCAACATAACTCTGGAAATGCACGTATTGATAGTTTCCATTGTTCATACATTAGCTAAACATTTTTATGCCAGAGGAATTAAATTCTTTTGATTTACTAATTTGGAGGAAAATTTTGAGAGTTGATAGTATTTTCTTTCAATTATGAAGCACATATAATGTTCCCAGTGTGAACTGTGACTTCTATGGGGAAAGACAGATGCAGAGATCAGTTTTGTATGGCTGGAAATTTACTTGACACTAAAACTTAATGTATGAAGACATTTATAACAGTATGATTTCACATCTTTTATTCATGTATAATTTTAAGAAAGTATTCCCATCAGCCTGCTATTTTCATTTCCCATATATTTACATATACTTTCTCAAATAATGTAAAACTGTGGGAAAAAAAGATTGCTAAATTATTTTTTTGAGAGAAAGAAAATGAAAGTGAAAGAAAAGAGTGTCAGAAGCTGTGCTCTGGTATAAAATATCAAATAAATTAAAAGCTGGGGAGTCTGCTAGGTTTTGGCACTACATTTTCTGTCTCTTTTTATTTCAGGCCACTTTATAGCACCTTTGATTCTCAGTTGCATTAAGAGTGTGACTTCTCTCCATATACCTCATTATGGACAAATAGATTCTCATTTCTAGCAAATACTTTAATATTTTGCTCACCTGGGACTATCTTTTAATTAATAGACTGTACGACAAGAGTAAACAAACACCTCACGGTAATATATTGGTTCAAGGAAAAGAATCAATTACATATTCTGTGCTGGGAAAGGCTGCTCATGGGGTTCTTTTGAAAGGGAGGAAAGGAAAAGTTTATTTACTAAATAATATGTTGCAAGTGTGAGAGAACAGAACCAATCATTAAAATGGATTGCATTCATATGGTCATTCTGAGTGCTTGAGGTCCAGGGAGGGCAGAATTTTCCAGCAGTAATTTGTGGTCGTGCAGAGACACAAACACACCTGACACAGCAGGCAGGCAGGGTGAGTAAGCTTTGCCTGGAGGCAGACAAGCACCTGTGTGTTCATCACCTGGTGGCTTCTGGTGGGGCAGTGCAATGCTCAGAAAGAGCCCCAGAGATGGTTTTCTTCTCAAAAATTAAATGCTTCTTTCTGTAGTCAGCAGTGAACGTCCCAAGGCAGTGCCTGAAGAGGAAGGAGGTGTGCAGTGCTGAGATGCTAAATAAGTTTTGGGCCAGGGTTATTTTGAGTTCTACAAATAACTGGTGAGAGACATAGGTGTTGGAGAGGAAGTTTGCTGAAATTAACAGATCACTAAATGTCTGTATTCAAAAAGGAAGGCTGTTCTGTGGGAAAGGTTTTTTTTTACAGCCACTTTCATACCCTGGGAAGGAGGTGGAGATGAGTGAAAGAAGGTGCTTATATTAAAATAGACCTGCAATCCCATAACAAAATCCTGATCCCTTTGGTCCAGAAAGAGTCTGGAGAAAGGGGGGAAAGAGCTCAGTATGCATCTATGAAACAAACCTGTGTCAGACATCCTTTCCAAAGGCAATCAGGAATGAAACATATAATATGATGATATTAACGTATAAAATGATGATCCTTTCTTCATGTTACCTTTTAGTTTGAGTACTTCTTGTGCACTGCACTCTGCTTTTTGAGGAACAAAAACCAGTCTGATTATTGATAAGCATAAGATATCGCCTTGGAATTAGAGAAAGCTTCTTGTGCTATGGTGTTAAGCATTCTGAAATTATTCAATTATATATAAATCACATAATATAATAAGAGTGAGTTCTCATGCCACATATAAATTCTCACTTTCTGGGCTACAGCTGGAATTTTAGATGAGTATAGCTGGTTATTTTGAAGCAATAATTGTTTACTCTGGAATATGGTAAATCAAGTTTTCCAAGGAGGAAAAAAATAAAGCTTTTCTATGGATGAATTGCAAAATTTTTCCATCTCCACCTGTGTTTCTTGGATGTTTTGGAAACAAATTTATAACAGTGAGAGGAATATTTGGGATAGTGTATGCTGGAATTCCTAATTGTATAACAATAAGATCTGGAGCAGACCCCATAGGTGGCTTAGGGTGAGTCTGGAAGACAAAACACTTTGGCTGCCTCACTGTATGATAGTTCTGTTCTTGTCTTAGGTGAGTTACTAAAGTAACCTTGAGCTTATTGATGTTCTTTAAATGGTCTAGGCCATTACAGCTCAGCTGGAAGTCTCACTGTGTTTGCGTCAAGTCCATTTGCTTGCTTTTATAAATAGAATTTTTTAAAGGTAGATTTTAAGTTATTTATTTGTGGCCTTTTTT